>VURO01010636.1:14300-26800 GCA_015108175.1 Pelvicachromis taeniatus
AAACAGACAAACAGACTCAGTCGAAGTTTTTACCTACAGGCTGTCAAACATGCCCTACCTTCACCCTGATTGAAGGTTAACTGTGCTGTTAACGTTCATGGACACTTGCACTGTACTTAACAGTATTCGTTACAGTATTTATTTATAAAACAGTACTCATTACAATATAATACAACCAACATTCCTACCTCTATTTATATTACTGTACAGTAGCAACCAGCATTCCTACCCCTTACTCAATGTCCAATACCACCTATCACATTGCACCTTATAATGCATTGATCCTACTCCTTACACTGTAATTGTAGATATGTTTATATATTTTATTTCTGTATATAACATGTGCATTACCTCTTAAACTTATTTTTAGCTTTTTTTTATCTCAATCTTCTATCCAAAAAATGTTGACTTTAAAAACCTACAGCTGCAAATGGAGAGATGCCAAACTGTGTTTCATTGTTCTGGTAACAGTGACAATAAAGGTCTGTCTTATCTTATATTATCTTATGATATGAACAGAATCTGCACTGTTCCTCCAGAATCTCAGGTTCAACTAAATGATGAACCCTTCTCTGGTACAAAGCTGGAACATACACACTTTGTTTGTTTGTTTTCCATAAAGAGGGGAACCTTAGTCTTTAAGAAAGGGATGATTTTTCTTTAAAACAATATTTTTGGCTTTTGGACATGCAGTCTCTCTCTCTCTCTGTTGCTGGGATAAGCTGGAGCCCATCCCAGCAGCCATCGGGTGAGAGGCAGGGTACATCGTGGACAGGTAGCCAATCTGCCACAGGAGCAACACAGAGAGACAGACAAGCATTCACACTCACATTCACACCTGTGGACAATTTAGAATCACCAGTTAACCTAACTCCGCAAACTGCATGACTTTGGACTGTGGGAGGAAGCCAGAGTACCCGGAGAGAACCCATACAGACAAGAGAATAACATGGAAATGTCTGGGCCGATGATGGATTCCAACCCGTCAGTGACACCATCTCACTGTGCTGCCCTCTAATTGAAAAATGTAATTTGCAAAACCATTAGAATTAACGACAAATAACAACATCATGTTGTTGGTCCCTAAACCTTACAATTGTCTACCTTACAATGTAAAGCGCCTTGAGGCGACTGTTGTTGTGATTTGGCGCTATATAAATAAAATTGAATTGAATTGAATTAAACTTGGTATAGAAGCATTGAGTTTTTACAAATTCCCAAGCTTTCCATGATCAAATGTAGCTCAAGAATGGAGGATAACTTATGTCCAGGCTTGAATGGCACATTTGGGGATTTGTTGGACTAACATTTATAAAAGACCCAACTTGACTTTGACTTAGTATTTATGACTTTAGACTTTATTAAAGAAATTATTAAAAGGACTTCACTTTTTTCTTCTTTTTATAAATTGAATGCTTCTAAATATCCATCCATCCATCCATCCATCTGCTGCCTCCGCGACCGGGGCCGGGTCGCGGAGGCAGCAGCCCAAGCAGAGAAACCCAGACCTCCCTCTCCCCAGCCACCTCCTCCAGCTCATTCGGGGGAACACCAAGGTGTTCCCAGGCCAGCCGAGAGATATAATCTCTCTAGCGTGTCCTGGGTCTGCCCCGGGGCCTCTTCCTGGTGGGACATGCCCGGAACACCTCACCCAGGAGGCGCACAGGAGGCATCCTTGTCAGATGTCCGAACCACCTCAACTGGCTCCTTTCGATGTGGAGGAGCAGCGGCTCTACTCTGAACCCTCTCTCTAAGGGAGAGTCCAGCCACCCTTCAGAGGAAGCCCATTTCCGCCGCTTGTATCCGCGATCTCGTTCTTTCCCCATTTACCCACAGCTTGTGACCATAGGTGAGGGTAGGGATGAAGATCGACCGGTAAATTGAGAGCTTCGCTTTTACACTCAGCTCTCTCTTCTAAATATTTCTAAATATTAATATGTTTGATGAGGTTAAATTAGTTGACCTTTTATTTAAGCTTTATTTATTTGAATGTGCTTGTATTTGCAAGTATGCAGCACCCTACTGGAGCACTACTTCCCATAAACTATAATAACAAAACAACATTATTTTACTCCCCAGGAATGAGAACAACCATTAATGAACCTGTGCGCTTGCTGCTATTGCATATTGTAACAATTATCTATCGTATAAGTACTTTACTCTCTGTAAGGAGTAATAAGAAATATCTCTGGGACTCTATCTCCATATGAAAAAGTTTAACACCTTGTTTTACATCAGGAAAAATGCTAAAAAAAAATCATCATCTCAGCTGACAATGCTCCTCCATTAGCTTCACACTGAGTGTTAATAACCACACGACTTCTTGGTGTGTTTCCCATACATCTACATCTGCCAGGAGCTTATCTCCCCACCAGTTTTTAGTCAGTGAGCATCATCTGGCTGGCAATATAGAATTGTTTGCTAATAAAATGAAATTACTGCATTTAGAAAATAATCTTGGTCTAACCGCCTGTGTCTGGATTCAGCGGTGTCTTTGCATGTAATATTTATTTAACTTTAATTGTTTTCGGGGAGCGCCAAGGTTCATCAACCTTATGGAAATTTTCCATGCATATAAATTCACGTTGTGCCCCTCGCTTTCTCTTTCTATCCATCTTTCGTGTCTGCCTCTGACACAGAGAGATTTTTTTCCCTTTGTCTTGGTGAAATCTAATGACCACTCAAGCATGGGGGGGCCAAGAGAGCTGAGGTCAAAGGTTAAAAAAGGCTCAGAGAGCTTGTGTGTTCGTGTGTGTATATAGATGTGTGCATATACAGCTTTATCTCGACACGAATGCTGACATACCGACAGCATTAATAGCACTGAACTCAGATCGGCTCTTGTACTGAAGGAGTTAAACTGTGACACAGCATGTTGACAGACGCTGTCACAACACATGTTCACACTTGATGTCGCTACACTTCAGCGCTGGTTACAAAATGATCCAGAGTAACGCACTACTGTAATCACATTACATTTTTTAGTTACGCAGTATTGTAACACATTACTAAATTCAGTAATTACGCTAGTTTCCCTTAGGGGATCAATAAAGTATCTTCTATTCTATTCTATTCTAGTTACAATTAACTGCGTTACAAAAGCAGTTATCTACACACCTCTTTTGTTTTTTTAAAATTAGATTCTAACATTTATTAAAGTGGCTGTTATGAATTTTTGAGCAGAGTACATCATTCCTAATGCACGGCACAATGCGCCAAACGTCTTTGGTACAATTTATTCGCTTTTCTGATCTTAAGTTTTCACGTGTTGAGATTACGTAAGGTAACATGTTTCATATCATATTTAACAACATATTTGAAGTGTTTGTCTTCTTCATTGTCTGTTTGGAGTACAATGTGCAATTTTCATGATGCATGACGTGAGGGCCGCAAAGTAACGCATCAAATGCCTTTATTGAGTTTTTGACATTGTCCATTAAATGGTTCTTGTATTTAACTTGATATATAACTGTTTCAGTTTTAGACTAGTGGGTTAGTCTAATTTTTTTCCTCGCTTAGTTGACTAAGAAATCAGTCGCCAGTAGCATCCCACGTTTTTTCACTTCCTTTTTGGATGTGCTACTATCAACTGATTTCAGTTTGTAAACATCTACTGAGGAGTGGGGTTATAGACGCTAGTTTTTATTTTACTGCACAAAATGACAAGAGCATGATGGTGAAATACAATTTGCATCCACGACAGAAACAACTGCAATGTACTGCTAACAAAATTTCAACGCTTTGCAACCATGAGCACAGACAGCATCCCTAACATAGAGCTAAACCAAAGAAGGTGAGAATAAGCCCAGTCCAGCAACCAGATCCTGAACTTCAGACGGTAACATAGGTCAGTGTGGTCTACAGGGATGGCAGCTTTCACTCTGGCAGCTATTGCTTCCCTAGTCTTCTACATGCATGTGTGCCATCATCCCAGAAAGCTACAGACTGTGGCCTTTATTAAACTGTCTCACAAAGCTCAAAGAAAGTTTCACCTAATACTGAAAACAGCAATTAGCTTAAAAAAAAGAAGAAAAAAAAGAGTAAAACCTATAATCCTTTTATGTAAATACAACGAAATACGGGACCAGTGAATGGAGAGGAAATGAAAAAATCTTTATTTTGTATTTTGTGCCAATTTCATCACTTAAGGCTTTTTTCTTTAATAGTCCACAGAGAGGTTTTTTTTTTTTTTTTACACCTTCATGACATTAAAAGGAAAAAACAGCTAGCCATCCAAATCAGAGTTTTAGAGTTTTCTTTTTTTTCAATTTTTTGTCTTACTTTGTATTCCTGTACAACCAGAGACTGTTTACGTACACACATTTATTTGATTAAAGATCAGATTTCTTTGTTCAAAACTTTGATATACGGATAAATTGAGACACAATCTCAAAAGACATATGTTGTTATTGACAAAATGAGATTCTTTAAATACAATTGCCTCTCACTTCTATGTGACAACAAAGAAAAGGAGAGGAGGTGACGTCCTAGCGTGGTACGACACTCCCACCCTCCTCTGGTCCCCATATGGACCCTCTCCTGAGAGAAAAAGCTATCAGGGAGGCGTGTATGTGTGTTTTTTATGACGTGTGTGTGTGTGTGTGTAAGAGAGAGAGCACAACAGAGGCCAGTGCACCAGTCTGGAAATAGGGGACACATTAATCTTATTTGTCATAACCTGTCCCTTGAGACGCTGGGACCCCCGTGTCCCAATACCCACCCAGCTACACGCACGCACACACAAACGCTGACCCCCTCCTGTGTGCTATCGGTATCTGCGACAGACAGAGAGAGTGAGGCTAATTACATGTGAGAGTTAAGACGGTGGAAACGAGACAAAGACCGTGCTGGTGTGTGCGTGTGCGTACGTGGCCTTTGTTTGGGTTCTAATATATTTCACTTCATGTCCTTGCTGTTGTTATGTCTGAGTAACACAAATTACTCTTACCTGTCATTAGTCCGTGCTGCTGTCCCAACTTTGCATGTCCATGTTATTATGTCTGTGTGTGGGCAGGACAAATGGGATATTATGCAGCACTCTACTTTTCCTTTGCCCCCCGTTTTATCTGTGCTGTTAGTTACAAGACCCTGAAATATACTCAGACTAAAAGAAAAAATTTCATCAGAAGTGCAGATTATGCAGATTAAAGCCAAAGCTAAATCAAGAGCAACAGTGGGGCTGCAAGAAAATAAAATAATTAAGTGGTAATCTTACATCTTTATCCCAATATCTGACTCTTTTTTTGTTTTAAAATCTTTAAATGTTTTCATTTTTCGGTCTCCAGAAAGAAGTTATAGAAAATTATTATTACTGATACATCTTAAATTTTCTCAAAAGATGTTAAATACATGGTTGGATATTAAAAACATGTTCAAAGATGATCTAATAAATTAAAAGACCCCTAACTCTCATCATTTCATCCTCATGGTTAAGACAGTCCAGAATAACTGGGCCCCAGAAAACTTGAACTTAATGGAGTAAAAAGTGTATGAATATATGGCCATCACAGCTCCTTTCATGCTACAGTCACACTTGGGGAAAACCATGCACTACCAAAATTATTACAACTGTGTACAATGAACTTGTGATCTTGTTGCTTTTGAAAAGGTTGTTTTGAAGATTGGGACCAGGTCTACAACTACTTGCAGTCAGTTGCCATCTTCAAAGTGACATTGTTGTGCTAAGAGAGTGATCAACAGCAATAAGCTATCACTGTCAGTTGAATGGGGTCTTACTGGCAATTAAGTGTCTGTGATAAATCAGCAGATATTGCAGAAATTCACATTAAACAGAAACTACATTAACAATAACTACTTACATTCAGAGTCCAGCCAGAAGCGTATAGAAATGAAACTCTGAAATTCAGAATTTCCTCCTCAAATGATGACATTGTTGCTACATGACAATGATTTACTTCCCAAGTGACACAGGTGCATAGCAACTTAGGTTTTATACAGGAATATAACCACAACACAACCAGATGGCAATCAAGTTTCCTATTGCAACGAGATGTGTTACAAGTTCAAAGAAGAGTTGAATGTGTTGCATCTGTCAATTCTAATCAATTCAAATTTACTTACCGCATATCTTCCAATAACCGCCGTCTCTTTTAAACGCCGGTTTCTAATAAGCGCTGGGTTTGAAAACATGTTGCGCAAATAGACGCTGGTCTCCAATAGTAGCTGGGCGACCTTCCACCCGGAAATCCCTCTGCACTGTCTTCTTCTTCTCCTTTTAATCTGGATAATTTTTTGAATAAACGCCCGGGCTACAATTGGAAGATATACGTATATGCTGCAAAATCACAACAGAAGCGCAAGAATTTGCCAACAGTTGGAAAGAAAAGTCCATTTTAACAGGAAGAAAGTTCTGGCAGAGTCAGGCTGAGAGTTAAGTGCTCTATTTGAGTTACATGATACAATGAGGTCTTTAAGAAAAGATAAAACCCGATTATTCAAGACTTTGTATTTGACGAGAAGGATTTTATATTTTTTTAGTAAGCATTTATGAATAAGGAAAAGTTATTTACAAATTTTTGGTAATCACCAGTTGTAATCAGTTTGAATGGGAATTAGATTTTTTGCAATAAGGTTTCCTCCCACTAGATAAAATGCGTAATCTTGAATGTGTTGCAAACTCAATCTTGCATTTGATCACCAAATGTGAAAAAATTCAATGCAATCATTGGGCAATTGCTGATTTCATGTAGTTGCAAGGAGGTTGCCGTTCCATTTCTACATTGGTGTGAGACATTATACGCTGTTTCTGCTGTTTCTGCTTCAATCTATGTTCATTTACAATGGCATTTGGACATGGGTACCATCAGGTTCTTGCATAAATCCACATACTTTAGCAGGCTAGCTTCCATCTAAGATGAACAGAAAATCAAAAAACTAAAAGAACGTGTCTTACATAAATATAAAAAAATATATTGTTTATTGAAGAAAAAAGGTCTTTTCTATTTTTCTTCTGTTGAAGAAGAAAAATAGAAAATGTACAGAAAATGAACAATTGGCTGCATAATTGTTTCTTAAAAATCAAATTTTGCAAGTTCTTATTTCACCATTCATGTTTTTTTTTCTTTGTAGGCTCTTCAATATTATAGAACTGATTCAATGATTCTCATGTAGCTTTGATCAATAACTTAGAGTACTGTATACAAGCTGCCAGTCAGAGTTTGATTAGATGGACAAGCTATAGCACCATGAAACAAATGTGAAAGGCCTGAGGAAATACTCACAGCTCTGTTTGAGTCAGCACAGCAATAGTGACAGCTGCACAGACGGGTCAGGTCAATTCAAGTCAAGCAGAACCTCGTTTGTCCTCAGAGGGAAAAGTTAGGATGAAGAACACGTAATGCAATTTAATACAATAAAACAGTAAAGCAAAAGCTAAATAACTGAGGGGTAAAAATATATATAAAGTACACGGTGTATCAAAAGGAATTATTAAAATTCAAAGTGCTTTAATTCTGGAGTCGTTCACCAGTACCAATCAAAACCATGTGCTGTTAGAAAGAGGGGATTCAAGATTTTCAACAACAGTGGCTGCAGTGACTCCAGACATGCTTCATATGATGCTGTGGAGCAGGCAGGTTAGGACCCAAATGCAGGACTTGGATGCAAAACTAAATTAAAACCACTTTAATGCTGGACTCAACATGGGAACACACCATCAGAGGCTTAAATACACACACGGGGTAATCAGGGAACACGACTAAATCTGACTAATGAGACAAGAGAAGCAAAATTGAACATATGGAAACAAAACAGAGGACTAACAAAATAAAGCAGGAAGTAACACACACTGAGACTCAGATTAACACAGTGATCAGGACTGCAGATGCATTAACAGGCAAGACAGGGAATGCAGATAGCATTCCCTGTCTTGGGGACGCGACTGGAGATACTGGAGGTAAAATAAACACGGACACAGTGAGGACATAACACAGAGACAAGACTAAGACAAACTGGACGCAAAAAGGGAATAAACATAACAAAGCAAGCAATCAAGAACTATAAATAACAAACTCAGAGGCACTAAAGAAATAACATACTCAGGAACGCGAACCTAAATTATCTTATACTTTCCAAGAAATAACAAGTTCAAAACAAAACTCAAAATACTTGGTCAAAGACCCCAGATCACGACAGCGGGGGGCACATTGAGCATTTGTGAACATTATAAGTTTTATATGTGAAACTTTGATTCAGTCATTAACTTTCAAATTTACCACAAGTTTGCACCATTACTTTAAAAAAAAATAGCCTTTTGATTCTTGATGATTCTTTCTGATGGACGTTGTATTGAAGTGTGGTCGCATCGGTATGAACAAATGTTGGGTGTGTTGGTTTTTGGATAGGAAACCAACGGCAAGTTTTATACAGGCTGTTTAGTACTTGAAACACTAATTATGTATCTAATGACTTTCTTTGCATATAAAGAGATACATACAAAGAAATCAAATAAAAAAATCAAAGCCTTTGGAACTCAACAGTTAAAATAAGAGTTTTAACACTACAGTTTGGTCCAGAGAGCCACTAGTACATTAAAACTCTGAATAACTGGGACTTTGGTACAGACTGAGGCTATTAGAAATGCATCGTACATCCATACTTTATTTGAGGTGCTCTTTCACAATTATAATTTTCCTCAGATGTACCATTTCATGGATTTAAAGCAAAGTTTATCTTAAACTACATAATATTTGAAACAGGAGAAGTCAGTTCGTTTCTATATTACCCTATATCTTCCAATTGTAGCCCGGGCGTTCATTCAAAAAATTATCCGGCTGGCCCGGCGTTGAAAAGAGACCGCAATTATTGGAGACCGGCTCTTATTCCCTTCTCAGAATTGCCGCGGAAGTTAGAGGGAAAGAGGACCCAGGCGCGGTTTTTAGACTGAGGTGAAAAGACAGTGCGTTTACTTACAGCGCTCCAAAACGTCTTCCAACAGTTCACAAATAATGCAGTTCCCAATTGTGCTCCTCCTTTGTTCCCGAGTGTCTCCTTGTCTGTGGTAGCCCAGTGCACGAGTGGTGCAACTGCTCTCCGCCCGACTCTTCTCGAGAGGAAGTAAAAGACCAGAAAAACCACAGTTAGTAGGTTTGCTAGCTGACAGTTCCAGATCAGTGTAATAATCCCACTTTGGCCGCTGGTCGTAGATGACGACTGATTGGAAACAGCTGGCCGGGTGATGAGATGCGAGAATACCGACGTCAGCGCTTCTGGGTCAAAGGTCGCCCGGCCACTATTGGAGACCAGCGTTTATTTGTCGTGACATGTTTTCAAACCGGCGTTTATTAGAAACTGGCGTAACAAAGAGACAGGCTACTAATGGAAGATATACGGTACATGTAAATATATCTACATCCCAGATTCTGATGGTCCTACTGGGAATATACAAACTGACATTTGTTTCAGTGTGAGTTCATTGTGAGGCAGACTTTAAGGTTAATAACCTGGATATTCCTTTTGTCTTTCTCTCATTCTCTGCCTGTCACCTCACCCGATCTCTTATCGCCTGCCCACCCCATTTCTCTCTCTTCCTCCCCCTTCAGGCCAAACTGCAGCTATCAGATTACTCTCTGCTTGGCTCTTTTCAATTAGACTTGCTCAATTTCAGCCCTCTGTTTGTGTGTGTGTGTTTTCCTGTGTTCAGTGTGTATGTATCAGTGTGTGACACCTTAGGAAAAGACACCATGGTGAATTCTATTAAGAAACCGCTCATTTTCCAATGCTTGCAACGCAGCAAGTGTCCACCCACTTTCTCTTCTCTTCTCTTCTTTAACTAACTCTGTTAGAGCGTGTGAGTGCATTAGTGTTGACAGCTGATTGCATTATAGGTGACATCATAGCCTAAACGCAAATACACACGCTCATTTACTCACAGGGACAGAAAAAAGTCCAGATAACCTTTTGTTCCTTATTATTTTACTCCATAACAATGACGCAAATACATGAGAAATTTAGTGCATTCTGATGCTAATCTAGTACAACAACTTTTAATGCCTGGATTTTTGATTTTAACCACATCTTTTCTACCAGTAGAGAGAGATGAATTTTCCCCAATTTTTAGAAGACAAAATAAAACAGTAAAATGTTCCTGTGGTCTATTTTTAATATTCTATATGATTAAATATTAGACTATAAAGATCTGACATTTACACAACTTAAATTTCTTACATAAACTTAGGGAATAACTTTACATAGATAATGTCATGCCAGCAAAAAGTCAGTGGGTGTGGGAAGAGGCAGGGTCAGTCGATCTGTGGTGGACCACTCAACACAGAACCAAACAAAGTGAGAAAGCTTTTTCAATCTTATTCTCCTGAAGACTGTTTACCATTCAGATGAATTAATGAGAGAATCCTGGTATCCAGCTCTTATAGTCAAAAGGTTTTCGCAATACTTTCTCATCCATTCATTCTCTTCCGCTTATCCAATTCAGGGTCGGGGGGCTGGAGCCTATCCCAGCTGTGTTAGGGCGAGAGGCACTTTCACATGCAGTCCTCTAGAAATCTCCATACAACGTTACCCTCTTAAACCCTAAAGAAGCAGTAAGTGTCAGTAAAGTGCTGCTAATCAAATGGGCTTGATTAACTGAACAACAGTAAGTGAGCACTTCTATAAAATCAGTTTTGGCAGTTTTTGCTTCCCAGTCTTCTCCGGAGTGGATGTCCCACCAAACTCACCTCAAGGTCAGACCATGCAGTGTTCAGAGAAACTGTAACTAATTGTCAAGCACGGTGGTGGAGGGGTGATGATTTATGCTGCCACTGTAGCCACAGGACATGGGATCCTAGCAGTCATTGAGTAAGCCATGAACTCCTCTGTGTTTTCTAGAGTCAAATGTGAGGCCATCCGGGCACTGGATTGTTAGCTGCCCACAGCTTCACTGAGTGAATGGGAATGCAGAGAGCACATTTCGTTGCCTTGTACTCATGACATGTGCATTGACTATAGAGTTGAATTCTATTCTATTTTATTCTATTCTATTCATCTGTCTCACAGCTAAAACTTAGTAGAAACTGAGTGATACAACAGGACAATGATCCCAAGCACAGCTGCAAATCTACAACAAGATGACTGAAAAAGAAAAGAATCAAGGTGTTGTAATGACCCAGTCAACGTCCAGACCTCAATCTGATGGAAATGCTGTGGGGGACCTTAAGAGAGCTTTGTATAAATGAATGGCTGCAAACTTCAATGAACAGAGCCAGTGTTGTAAGGAAGAGTGGTCCAAAATGTCCCCATAATGATGTGAGAGCCTGATAAAGTCATACAGAAAGTGATGCATTCAAATTATTGCTGCTAAAGGTGATTCTACAAGCTACTGAATCATGGAGTGTACTTACTTTTTCGCAACTTCATCCCGCTGCTAAGCTTGTGACAAGTCAAACTTGGTGTGTAGCATCTCTGCTTATCCTTTATGTACAGTCAGCGGGCAGGTAACGATGTTTAATATGCTCACACAGAGTCTTTGGTGCCTCTAGTTATCTCGTTTTAAATATGTCTGTGGTGCAGAGCAATATCAGTGTTGATAATGTTCAGGCTGCATGACACCAAAGCCAGTTTTTTTGCAGACAAGATAAGATGTGTGTGTGTGTGTGTCTCTGTGTGTGTAGTCTATAAGACAGCCTGGGGGTTAATTAGAGAATAGTAAACAGAGCACATGTGGCAGCTTAATATCCCCTCTGCCTTACAGCTCATTTCACACCCCAACCGCTCTGTTGCTCTCTTCCTGTTGTGTGTGTGTGTGTGTGTATGTATGTGTGTGTTTATCTGTATGGTTGGGGTCATGGGCGTTCCCCCGCCACCTATCCCAGAGGCACTCACCCCTCCCTCCACGCCTACTGCCACACACAGCTGGTGGAGCTGGTGCAGGTGTGTGTGCGGTTTGGAGGTAATTTAAACCAGATGAGGTGGCGTCTTTCATTCTGTGGCCCTGTCACTTCATCAATATCGAAAAGATGGAGGGACGAAGGAATGAGCAGGATGGCTGGATGAAAGAGAAGAAAGGGGGGGACAAATGGTCTCTTGGGAAGAAGACAAAGGGCTCTCTCTATCTCTCAATCTATCCGAGATATTAAAATATGTATAACTTCCTGATTAAAGCATAATCATTACTTATGCTATGAAAAGCTATACAGGTTTACCGGATATGGCTTATCATTTTAATGTACCAAGTTAAAAATTAAAAATGACAACTTGCACATACTGAAAATATAAAATTGTATATATTAATTAAAATGTGTAAAACAAATTGTTTTTTGGCCAACGTGCACTGGTATTATTTAGATTTTTGTACTTTTATGATTGGATAGATCTTAATGCTGTCGTCTCTCTTACTCCCACCCAACCATTTATTTTATTTGCCTACCACTGAGCAACGCTCGAAAGCTCTGCCATCAGCTTTGCTGCAAATTTTTCACAATCGTCATTTGTGGTGGTGTAACCAATGAGAAAATATCCTGCAGCATGAAAAGCAAAGATTACAA
>VURO01010639.1:46100-66273 GCA_015108175.1 Pelvicachromis taeniatus
TTTGGACAACATAAGGCAAATGTCATCAGGATCCATTACATTCATGAAAAGCCTGTCATGTCTGGAGACGATATGCCCAATGGTCAACTTACAATCAAGGAGGATAAATAGCGCTAACAAATTTTAACCATTAAAAAGGGGGAAAGAATTATTTTGTACCTCTACAGTAGTGAGTCTTGATGAAAAGAAATTAGTTGATGGCCAACTTTTATTGCTGAAGACACAAGCAGTCGGTTTAGGAATCAGGTGACAGGGAACTCATTCTATCTGGAACTCAGCAACTGATAAGAACAGTAGAGAGAAAACAGAAAGCAAAGACAGAAGGAAACCGAAGACAAGTCAGATTACAAACCAAATTACAAACAGTGCTACATATTCCTCAGTATTACATTTCTTTCAGATACTTTACTGATGTAGTAAAGAAATAGGAAACTTAATAGTATTTTTGTGAAATTTTGAGATCATCATCTGCAGCATACAGAATATACTCTAAGGTTGAGAGTCTATCCATTTTTACTGCAGTGTCACAGATTAGATCCACTGTTATTTAATTAACAGCTACACGAGAGCCTAGTAATTTTACACATCAAGCCCAGTCAGCCATCTAGTCATAGCGAGTAAAGTTGAGAATGATGTCTGCTCAGGCTCTTTAGAGTACATTTCCCAGCAAAACACTTTTTCCAAAACTGGGGCTTCTTAGCTTAGACGTTGTAATGTGTAATAAAACTATCAGCAAATAATATTTAAAAAAATATATATATCTATATATCAGATTATATCAGAGTCTTAAAAAATGCTATATTTGAAAATGTCTTTAAAAAGGGAGGATTTTAGAAGCTAACGACTTTATCCTGGCACCCTATTTTCAGCAAGACATTTGGGTTTTTTTGTTTTGCCAAGGTTCACCTAGATTCTTAAAAATGTAACTTAAAAAAGTGGAGGAGTGATAAGTTTGGTTCTTTAACAGCAATGAAAGCCTACACAATGTTAGGAATTAAGCTTTTTTGAAACTTTTTTTTTTTCTTTCTTTCTGTTTATGCATTGGTGGATGCCCAGTATTAACATAGCAAATATTATAAATATATTTGTTTAAAAAGCTCAAGCTTCAGCCTGCTCTAAACTAAACTCCATGTACTTCAGGCAGTTTTCTTTCCTTCTCTTCTATACCCATTATGTTAGAGATCAGCAGGTTTAATATAGCCATGTCCACCACAGAGCTCTGGCTCATTGATAGTGGCAGTCGATGAGGACAAAGGTGGCTTAAAGTTAGGTTATTTGGCAACATGAATAAACTTGGGGGCTGGACAAAGTTGCAGCGCAAGGTAAGTGAAAATTTGTTTGAAATGTGAATCGTGCAAACGTACTCTAGTAGACATTATAAGGTTAGCAAAATACATATCAGATAGCTAGAGCCACTTAAGTACCTTAAGGATGTAGATTAAAGTATTACAGCACAAAAAAAAAAACCTTCACAGGATGCCACAGTAAGGGTGTGCAGCTCGTTTAGTCAGTCAAACACAATGTGGCAGTAATTGCTGTACAGCACTATTCATGAGTTTAAGAAGGACCAGCTTGCTTCAGTATGTGCTCGTCTACTGGTGGGTCCATAATGATGCACCACTTCTCCTTTTCAGACCACATTCTGAATCACCATGGTGATACAGAGTTTTGTACAATGCATGTTTTAGTGAGTGAGTGAGTGAGTGAGTGAGTGAGTGAGTGAGTGAGTGAGTGAGTGAGAGAGAGAGAGAGAGAGTATGAGTGAGTGAGAGAGAGAGAGAGAGAGAGTATGAGTGAGTGAGTGAGAGTGAGAGAGTGTGAGTGAGTGAGAGTGAGAGAGTGTGAGTGAGTGAGAGTGAGTGAGTGAGTGAGAGTGTGAGAGTGAGTGAGAGAGTGAGAGAGAGAGAGAGAGAGAGAGTGAGAGAGTGAGAGAGAGAGAGAGAGAGAGCGAGAGAGAGAGAGAGAGCGCGAGTGGAGCAGGTACTGATCACTTCCCACAGAACTCGCTGTGAGTAGTTTTCATGAAATTACCTTTTCTTGGTTTGTGGATTAACCGGGAAAACCACAACAATAGCTTTAGTGGAGTTGTTGAGCTTTTTGAGTATAGTCTTTAATACAAGTGGGACAAACACTGTGGATCACTAACGTGATTCACGGTTATGTTAGAAATTTCTCCAATGTCTTTAAAACCGAACCACAGTAGTAAGTAAATATTTTTCATACCATCTGTAACCTGACCCTGATCTGAAAAAGATCTAAGGTGCTACTACAGAATCTGCTCAGTTTCCAAATGCTCAATGAACACCACTTTCTTTTTCATTTCACTTAAGCATATGTGTGTCTGAGCACGGGTATCTATTTTCCTTACACACATAACGAGGAGCCAAACACTAAGGGAACATTTTGGGTTTCCTAAAGAGGCCTCTCTATTTTCTGCAGATTGCACTGGAACAAAAAACAATTCTCAATTGTCTTGTCTCAATTCGTGCATTAGTACAACTGTTTTCAAAGGGGTTACAATGATTTGCAAATCACTGTGTTTTGCTTTTATTCATTTTTTTCCAAAACCACATTAGTAGAACACATATACAATCATCTTGGGTGCTTTATAAACAATTTCAATTGTCTCAAAAGAGACTGAACTGTGAAACTGAAAGAACATGAATATAGATGAACCTCCTGCGAGGGACTTTCTTCTATGCCAGCAAAAGCTTGTCAGACTTTTTACTTCATTGGAAATATCAAAAATTAGTACGATGCTGGCATACTTTCAACCCACTGTAGACCAACATTGATTGGTTCAACTTTTTCCCCACCCGAGGCTCCTTTAATTAAACTCAAATGAACAGATATTCCCCCATAAACCAAAGCAGAAGAAGGGGCTGAGTGACTGTAAGACTGTTTCCCAACATTCAGACATATTTTGGTCCTACTACAGACAAAACTGGCCATTGCGGCTCTGTTTGCAGTACAGTAATGCCTGCAGTACATCCATTGTCATTCCAAAATAGGAGAGCTCTAGCTTCTGTTGTAGACTAAAAAACTGACTGATAAAGGCCCTAGTGGATTAGGACACTGCTTGTGTAATAACACCCAATTCTGAGGCTCATTACAAAAGTATGTGCATACAAGTTGATAACATCACTGAACTCGAAGCTAATCATAAGAGGCTTCCTCTACCAAATAAGAACAAGATTCAATTCGCTTACCCAAATTAATGCATCAAGAGAACAAGTGGATGTTCTAATCACTTGTGCGAGAAATATCCACAAGCTGCTTAATTTGCACAAAATCTGCTGGGCTGACATTAGGTTAAAAATATTTGATATAATTTTCCCATTTATATACAATTCTTGTTTACAACAGTTTTACATATTCTGTTGTTATCCAAAATCTGATTAAGAATAGTTCTCTATGACGTTCCTGCTTATTTTTGATTATTTCTGCAGAACATATCTTGCTGGGTAAACTGTCCCATTATCCATTTGGCTTTGCAAAGGTAGAAACAAAGCACACGTGCTGGTCGCTTGAACACATTCGGTCATTCTAATCAGCACTGTCACATCTACTTTCACCATCAAAAACAGCACATTTGTTTTTACCTCCTATTCCACAAAGTCTGCTATGAACCAGTGTCTCCAAGATACTACCACTCAAAAACTGTATCCCAAATAACTAGCTGCAGAGTGCCCTTCACTTATTCCACAGAGGATTGCATAGTACTTTTGTTAAATAGGAGTTAGAGAGAACGAGGGAAAAAAAAAAATAACAGTGAAAGAGTTTGAGAACTGAGCAAACAGGAAGAGCATTAAACTGTATGCTAGGCTGGAAGACTGGGAATTCAAAATGAATGAATGTGGCGTTGCACGCATCTATGCAGTCACTGAGGACCAATTATACTGACAGATACTCTGTAACCTTTAGCAGTGTCTAAATGAGGTCGATTCCTGAGGTAAATGCGCAGCATCCTTGGCCCAGTGAATGTAACGGCTGCTGATGTTATCTGTTGGCCCAGCTGGCAGGAAACTGTCGACAGAGGGACTTATTTACTTCTTACAAATGATAGTGGCTGGTACCCCAAGCATATTATCACATAGTGAAAGCGGAGGTGTAATATCATATGAAGCACTTGGTTTTAAAGATAACAATCTAGAAATTTCCATGAGAGCGAGTTCAATTCTCTACAGTGGGAATTTTGCACACACACACCCAAAAAAAACAACAAAAAAAAACAACTCATCTATGACATTTAATTGGACTGTTAAAACATTATTGTGCATTTGTAGATGTCTTACAGCCTGGTCAATGTAAATTTCCATAGTAGGAATCATTACAGTGGCTAGTACTTGGTTTACATTTTCCCCAAGTATGCCTCAACACTTTTATATGCGAGTAAAATCGAGTAAAAAACGATTATAATTCTGGTGATTTTTCTTTTCTTTTAAAAACCTCTTTGAGGCAACAAACCATGAACAGGGGCATTAGATGCTTGTCATCACTGGGAGCACCCTTTAAATATTCCTTTGTTCTGCTGAAAAAAAAACATTACTGCTCTAAAGTAACATTCAAAATCTGGAAATCCCTTTGTTGTAACCCAATAATTTACCTTAAATTAGGCAGTCACTGTTTGGTGACTGGCACTTCCGACCCTTTCTAAGTAAACGCTCATCATTCCAATAAAAGTTTCCATGAGCATTTCAACCTGAAGTCAGTGTAATGTCTGAATAAGTAATCACCACACAGTGACTTCAGCGTGACCTCATCATTACCAGTCAGAGATAATATGGTATGTAATTCCCCCGAACATTTCCTGCAAAGAATTATGTAATGCTGTACCAATTATGTCTAGAACAGATGTTTTCTTGCATTCACTCCCTCACACATACACACTTCCTTTTATATGGTGATGTGGCTGGTGAGTGCAGTTTTCTGTAATTCACTAAAAATAAACCGACATGAAACTTCTCATAGAAGTAATACTTCAACTTAAGTTTTGTAATTGGAAAACGTCAGCTATGTGTGACATCAGATGAAAACTATTAGACACCGTTCTAATTTTTCATTTTTTCAAAAAACAGTTTTTCAGGAAATTAATTGGTATTAATCACCTCAGCCGACGTGTTTTAACTATAGAATGTAAGTTAAAGTATTACTTTTATGAGTGTCTACGCTCAGTGGTAACTTCACTTCTTACACTAGTTAAACTGCTTGTTTACGCAAATATCTAAATCAGCCAATCACATGGCACTAACCCAGTGCCCTTTAGGAGCAACCTGCTAAAGTTCAAACCAAGCATCAGAATGAGAAAGAAAGGTGATTTAAGTGACTTGGAATGTTGCATGGTTATTTGTGCCTGTCTTTGTTGTCTGAGAAACTCCCCACAAAGCCATCTTTAGGGTCTCTCACCCGAGGTTGGCCTAAAAAAGAGAAAATATCCAGTGAGATGAAGTTTGGGGTCAAAATGCTTTGTTGATGCCAGAGGTCAGAGAACAATGGCCAGGCTGCTCATGTCTTTATGACTAGTGCACCCATCTTCTGATAATTGGTTCCAGGAGGATAACGCATCACGTCGCAAAGCTCAGATTATCTCAAACTGCTTTCTTGAATGTGACATTGAGCAGCTGTATGATGCTGTCATATCATAATGGACCATAATGTTTCCAGCCCCTTACTGAATCTATACCCTGAAGAATTAAGGCGGTTCATAAAGGGAGCAAGATGTACCTAACAAAGTGGCGAATCAGTGTAGATGTTAATATTTAACTGGTCTAGTTAGTATGGTAAAATAATCTATTAGCAAAAACACTAAATTAAATATTAATACATGTAACTTTTTTTAATGCTTCTGCCAGTCTAAAGTTGCCATTAAGCAGCCCAGGTGTGCCAGTGACTGTCACTGTGAGACTATTAATATGCTTCAGTGCACAGTGAGTCATGCACACCTGAATATTACAGAGCAGATGAGTTCTCACTGACTGATGGAGGCTAGTGCTGCGCCATGAAAGGAGACTGTTAAAGAGGCCAGTGAAAAGAGAGGGCACATAATGTTTAGGAATAAGTGTAGTGAGTGTGTATGGTATGGTATGTGTTTGCATGTGAGTGTATCAGGTGCAGACAAACGCTACAATTCGTTTCTTCAATCCATTCAATTAATATTTTCAGAAAGGTGCAAAGAAAATTAATATTCTGCATGTATTAATCAACCTGTATTGTGTTGAAGAAAATGGATAGTTTTCCCAAAACCTGTGTTTAACAAAGACACTGTAGCCACCTTCCAATCAGAGACCAGAGAGAAGTGTGGAGGCAGAAGATTCAAGAAAACAATAAAGGAAAAAGGAGAAGAAAAAAAAGAAGCATAACTCTGTGGCGTTTTTATGTTACTAGATATTTGACAATTACACACCGGTTTCCCCAGACAGACATCATTACTACACCAACTGGTGAGTCAAGTCAAGTCACGTCATGTTTTTGTACGTCCTGAGAACGCATACTACGTTATGTCTCAATGGGTTTCACAGGCTCAAAACAGAAACAGTTTCTGACCCAGCCCAAGGTTTCAAGCCGTAGGCCTCTGGACTTACAGTATATAATGGGGGAAAACCTACTGAGTGTAAATTCAAAGCGATATCGCTGGTGCAATGCAAGCCTTATGTGAGCAGTGCAAATTACAAATAACAGAAAGAGGGAAACACAGACTCAATCTTTGACACCATGTCCTTTTGGACACAAGGTGCCAAAATGCTGGTGGCATCAGTGCGACCATTGAAGCAAGTTTGTTTCAAATGGGACAAAGTACAAAAAAAAATCCCCAAGACCAAATAAAGTGGGGGGTGGGGGATTCAGATTATGATTCAGACATTTAGTTTGAATTTCCATGTCTCTCTCTCTCTCTCTCTCTGTCGGTCTCATAAGTTAAACAAAGAGATGATGAGCAGTGTTGCATCACATTCTTGTTTTCCACCCATGTCATCTTTCCCAGGCTCAGCAGCATTACTTTCTCCAACTTTCAATTGGTTTAAACCTTCTGCCAAGTGGCCTGACAGTTTTTTTGTAGTTTAAAACTGCCGAAGTCTTCAGGAAGTTTCAAAGTATATAAAGAGAAATTAGTAGCACTGAGCGTTGTAAGTGTTCTCACAAATCACAAACATGTCAACAATAAGATTTCTGCATCAATGATGTCCTCTAAACAACGAAATGTGTGCATGTGCACACAGTAACAGTCATGACCTACAGCACTTTTGAATACTATACAGCAGTTTGAAAGATAAACAGCTTTTCATCTCAGCTTGTCTCAGCATAGATGAGGAAACGCTAGGCCAAAACACAGAGGGAAGATAAGGAGAAAAAAAATAAATAATAAAATCAAACATTATTCTTTTTGAAAGCTGCCAGGCAGTCCAAAGTGTTGGAGTTTCTGCTCAGAGCCTTTCAAAGTGAAATTGTAATTGTGCGGAAAAATAAACGTTGTTTTCAGATTTGGGGTTTTTTCTTTCCTCTGCAGAGGTTGGCGGTGAGGTGGGGCCTCCTCTCTTGTTCACTAAAATGTAAGAGGGGACTAGCAAAAGCTCTGAAGTCTGCCGTTTATTCTATAGCACTTCCACGTCCCCCAGCTACCACAGAATGACAGTGGAAGCAGGATTGAGATTTGAATGATGAGAGAGGGTCTCTGTGTGTATGTTAGCAATAGTTACAGCAATGGGCTGTCACTTTAATTCCGGAATATATGAATTCTGGTTCTAGGCATCTATGAGCTTTAGTTTTTAACGCAGATAAACATTACTTTGGTGGATAGCACAGGTAGGTGTTAAGGTACCAGTATACCCTGCCTCTGGTGACTTCACCACCAGACACCCCACGATACAATATTATCACAATGCTTCACTCACAAAATGATATTATTGCAATTTTTAACCTTTTTGGATATGATGAGTATTTCAATCATTGTAATTTATCACCTTTTCTCAGTTACAAATTATGACCTTAAAATTTAACTTTGTCAATATCTGCTTTATCCAATAACATAAAGTCCTCTCCTTGACTTGTCCATTTCTAAATCTTATCAAAGTTAGCAAATGATCAATGCTGGTGACTGAAGATGTTTAAAAACAGAAAAAAATCTTACCTGGAATTGTTAAAAGAGGCTCTGTTTGGACAGTAGGTGGCTTTCACGAAAGCACAAAGCACCTGGCAAAAGAAAACAAACCTCAATTATTGTTAATTTATTAATTTTTAGCATTTTCTTTATTATAATAAAATATAATTGTATTATATTTTTCATTAGGCAAGCAAAAGACAAGATTTGAACTTTTAAAAAGAGTAAAAACAGAGGTCATTCTTTAATCACAGACTTATAAATACAGAAACATTAGACCCAGTTTCCTTTTTATTGATTACACCTTGTCAATTTCACTCAATTTTGCACTCAGTTCTTATGAGGCCTTAGAAGTAATGGTGTCCTTAGCAAATAATAAGCCACACCCATTTCACTGTGTGTTGTAATCTTCACTTTTCTGTTCCAATGTTTTGGCCATTCATGCATGTTAGTGCATGTGAGTCGCTCCCTTTGAAACTGCTGCCTCTCCCCACATTTACAACAAGACTCGGGAGTTTTCACACCTATAGCTTGTTTGCTCTGGCCTGAATTAGATGGCGAGATTGTTTTCACAACACAGAAATGTCCAAGCAAAGCAAAATGTGTAAGGAAAAAACTATGCAAAGAGTAAATACAGAGGGAAACTCCTGTGTTCTGGACAAGTGTGCATGTGTGAGAAACACTGTTAGTGAGGCCATGGTTCATTCTCCGCCTGGATACTACTATTACTATTATTATTATTAAGGTTTCCATAGTTTCCTTTATAACTTTTACAGCTTCTATCAGCTGTTGGTATAAGAAATAAAAGACAAAGTTATGGAATTCACAACTTCACCGTTTTTAAAACTATTCTCACCTTCAGTTGTTTACCCGATTTCCATTTACTTGTGTTTAGTCATTATAGTCGGCTGTATGTGAACAGCATTAATCATCATCAAGGGCTCTCCTTGTGGCGTAGCCTAACTTACTCACCAACTTCTGCCTGTCTGTCATCAGCAGAGAAAGAACCAAGAGACTCACTTATGCATTTCCACAGTTCTGTCTGTGCTACACAGGATACATTATGGCAGATGGATAGCGTTACATTAACAGAAAGGTCTGACATACTGGCTTGCCTGGGTGAAAAATGCATCTTATTGTACATCAGTCACTGGAAGAATAACAACGTCTCTGGTGGAAACTCTGTGAGAATGGCGCACATCATCACAGATCACAGATTTTTATCTATTATGCTGGTACTTTAGCGTGTTATCTACTAGCTCTGAATGCCATACATCAAAAGAATTAGTCAATAAAAGGTGATTTTCAAGAACCACATGTAGCACACTGTATAATTATGTGTTTAACAGATTAATTAGGAGCCGCAACAACTTAATCACTTAAGGTACTTAGGAGATACTGACTTAAATCATAAAGACGAGTCAGGTAAATCACCAACTCTGCTGATTATAGCTAAAGTCATCAAAGCATAGTATCAGTATCCATTTTAGTTGAAATAGTAGGAATATTCAGATATTTCTCAAATAAGGTTAACAGAGTCTATGTCTTTAGCGAATGCGGACCACTTGTGCTTACAATCAAAGTCAGCCCCCAGAGGTCCATTCTAAGCCGAGAAATACCCTGCTGTCGTGTTCACTTTAAACCCCGCAGGACAGTATCTGGGTCGTGCGAGTTATGATGAATCAGGTCCATTAAGCCAATTGCCCTCATGAAATGCTGGTCTATTATTCATGCAAGCAGAGAGGATTTTTCTGAGGATAAAGGGCGGTTAGTTAGTAGAAAGCTACAGTGACTTTTCTTTCAGGTGTATCAACTCGACTCGCACTTTAACTCCTCTCTTATCGTTGACTTATGTGCATTTTTTTACTTTTCATATGTGGTCGTTCATACATGAGGACTGTGACCAGTTTAAATAAGATTACAGGAAAACCAGCAAAGATAGCTCAACATTTGCACTGAAAGCACAATTCATTGGCAAGATATGTCGCAAACAGGCAATGCAGGTATTAGGTATCGTTATAATAATAACATTATTGTCATTTTAATAAATATTAATCTAACAACAAGTTGTAGATTACTCATTTATGCTCTAACTTTGCTTGCATCCAGCTGATTGTTGTGTTCTTGGTGTTCCAAAAGCAACTGTTGCCAAGAGTAAAGTTCTTTACATTTTAAATTTTTACTTATCGGCAGATATTTGAAAACTGTTTACATACGTCAGCAAATAGGTGGTATCAGCTGATAATATCAGCCTTGATAATATTGGTTGAGCTCTAATAAACAAGTCAAATTTTATTTCCAACTGTCCAACAATCCATGAGACAGAAGTTTAAAAATAAATAACAAAATATATATTTTTATAAAATAAATAATAAAGAATGAAAAAATAATAACATTTATGAAATGTTGAAAAGCTGTAGCTGCAGTTCCACCCGTATAAGTATAATGGAATTTGCCATGTAGAGCTTAATCGTAGACAAAAACCTGCCAGGGCGTGATACCTGTGGATGCAAAGAGACCTTCTATCCTATAGCCTATAGAGCTTTGTGGCTTAATCCAGCCGAGTTTGTGAGCTCACTCACACATTTAGCATCATACTGAATACAAAATAAAATCTATTTTACAATAGAGTGTGGTTTTAAAGCCAGACCTGCCGCCTTCTCATTACATGCGGTTTCAAAACACTAAGATGGTGATGGCAAAAAATCAGTTTCACAGATATTCGTGTTTTAGATACTGATTTTACAACAATTTGTGTTGCTAAATCAAAGAAGGCAAGTTGTTTTCATTTGATGTGTGATATGTGGAACCACAGTACCTACTATTACTTCAAAAGTAATTACTTAAAGAAAAGAAGAAGAAGAAAAAAAATAGCAACAACTCTGCATTGCATTGCCTGAAAATCAGATACTTCTGTCATTCTTTCCTGCAAAATGCATACTGTCACACCTTGTTCACTCTAGTGTGTCTACATAAAGACAATAAATAAATAAAACACTGAAGAAAGCACACGCAGACAGAGTTAAGATCCTATCTGAGAGGTTCCAATCCATTTACCATAGCCCGGTGCCTAAAATAAACAACTGAATCTACCAAAGGCATCATGTTTGAAGGCAACGGTACACGCAATAGCTGCACGGTTTGAGAGTGTGTGTTTATGTGTGTGTGTTTTGTGCTAAGCTGGCACTCCATATTGGTTTTTGAATACTAGCAAGACTGCATGTTTGAACATGAACTTGAAATTAAATAAACTTGGTTAATCTAAATAAATCAAGGAGTGAAGTAGCTTGCACTGATAAACACCCCATTTACCACATTCAGTAACTCTGTATTATGATGATGACATTTTGTGCATTAATGCCAAACTCTTCAGCAAAGAGCTGCTTAGCATTTGGGACGTTGTTTTCTACACTGCTACTTGTCTCAGCCGTTCTAAACTCCGTACCGAGGGTGGCACAGATAAATATGCACCCATTAATCGAGTTTAATTTGGCTTTATGTGAGCAATCCAGCTCGTTTTGATGTTGTTGACAGAAAAACGCCATTTAAAGAAACGAGGCAAATAGATCAGTCTGCAGTGCTCAGACAGCCGCAATGAAGTTGCCTGGTCTTCTGCAACAGCCACCTCCACACCACCGCCAACAGCCCGCTAATCTGTGCCAATCAGATGACGCTAAACAACCATTTGTTGTTGAATTGGGCACCAGTACACGCCCCCTCCTCATTTCAACAGCCACTGCAGACCCTAGCAAAATGCTGGCAATGGAGCAAATGCAGGCACAGCAGTGAGGGTGACAGAAATAGCAGAGTGGTGAATAATAGAGAAAAAGAACTGTGGTGTAATTAACATGGTGGCTGGGGGCTGATAGAGGGGCCGTACAGAGATAAAGAAAGGGACTGAAGAGGGGGTGCTGCGAAAGAGGATGTAGGAGAGATATGAAGAGAAAAGATGAGAAATGAAAAGAATCAAAGAGCGGAGAGAAAAGTTTTGGAAGGCAGAAAAGCAGAGAAGCAACTGTAATAAACCGGCTAAGTTAGAGAGGAAAACAAACTAGGTCTCTGTCATCTACTCTAAAAAAGTAAATAAAAACACTGGTAATTGGCAGAACTGTCATATTCAAATTATGTGGCTTGACTGAGCACCAATCCCACAAAATCAACAACTATAAAAATATAAAAAGCTTTCATGCGTAGTTCCAAAGAAAATCCCAGCTGCTGCTTAACAAGACAATCCAACGTATCAGAGAACACTGGTACACAATAGCTCTGCAACTGAGGGAGACAGAAAAGGACAGAAACAGAAATGTAGATAATTACACGTTTCCCAGCAGCAAGTACAACTCAACGTGGTCTCACTTGCTCTGGTTCAATTCTGCAAAGCATGAGTATCGTTTAACTGGTGACAAGTCATGCATTTGGATATGAAACAAGCCTACAGAGTGAATTAGGACGTCTTGTTTTCCACTGCCTCACAGCACAGGTGACTTATTTATAAAAAATAAAAAATAAAAAAAAAGAAAGAAAGAAAGAAAGAAAGAAAGAAAAAAAAAAGAAAAAAAAACAGAAAGCCATGGATTGCAGCCATCAGAAAAGAGCTGCAGATTTCCAAAATGGCGCAGCTCTGCGTGGGCAACAGTGAGCTAGAACAGCACTGCAGTAAGAGAGGAGTGAGTAGGACTGAGAAATAAAGCAGCTCGCTCTCCAGTACTTATTATATGTGGTAAACATGTAAGCCGAAAGAGGAGGATAGACAGAAACACAGACAGCAGGTGAGAAATGGCAGACAGAAAAATACATATACCATCAAATATGATTGAAGACAAAAATATTCAAATTCACATCAAAATTCTTAATCTTAAAGTAGAACCTTTAAAAAGCTCATCTTTCTCCAACAGGGACTGGCACTGTTCAAAGTGATAACCAAAGCTTACCATTCATTATGATAGGTTATTGTGCAGCTTGAACTACCTGAATCTAGCAACAGTTGCAAGGATTTTTAAGACTTTGAGACAGACTGCATTTTTCTCACCCAAAATCTTTGGGTAAACCTCTAAAATGCTTATTTGGCGTCGGAGAAACAACTTTTAAATAAAGCTGCAGACTGGGTTTGTTGTGCACCAAATGTGCTATTGTATGCCAACTGCAGCTAGGATAAAATGCCATTTTACCCATGTTCAGGTTTATTAGACTTTACACAACCAACCTGGTGTGGGTGAAAAACAGCATTTTGAAAATTAAGACAGTCAAAGCACATGCGGTCTAAAACTCACAATGGGAGATCCAGCAACACTGCTTAATGAAATTAAAATGAAAAATTGCACTGGAAGACAACCAATTAACAGGAAAAAAAAGAGGCTAAATATGATATCTTTGTTGTAATAACTTGACATCAGTAAGAATTTATTAGCCTGCTGTAACAATAGCGGGAAGCTTTTATTCTTACTGCATGAAAATCAGAGAGCATGCAACATCAAAGCTACGAGTTACAAAAACTGGTGGAGGAATAGCCTAGGACAACTTCAGATAAGGTTATTCAGGTCTTCCTTCTTGCGATTTATCTTTTTAAGAGAAATTATATACATTTTCAATAAAGCCTACACACAGACATAGGCATACACGTTTCCAAAACACCACATAATACCACAAGACCTCAGCTCCTCCATGGACACAGTCAAACCGTTTCTTACAAGCCAGTTTTTCAGACAAAGCCAAAATTTACGTATAATTTGACTAATAACATAAGTGCAGAGGACAAAGTTGAACTAATTCAGTCTAAGCTTGTACAAATTACATTGGGCACCCAATATGATCTGTTTAATCAAAGCATTTTGATTCATTTGTTCAGGCAAAGTAGAAATGCGTGTTTGTACTCTACGTAACAAATTCAATACTACATACTGCTGCTGAATGCTTATGGGTAATCAGTGATGGGAAACCCAAATATTAAAAAAAATAATAATAATTATTCATAAAGCTACTTTCAGCTGTTCCATTATTCACAAGGTTCTGTTATTCATAGCACTTTTTTGATTTGGCAGTTTTTATGTTGGATGCCCTTCCAGATAAATTAGAGGAATTTGCATTTCCAGTTTAAACCGTGGATCTTTTGCTTGCTACGCCAAGGAGTCACTAAAGTTCTTACGTTTATGTATTCACCTATTATAAAGACAAAATAAAAGAGGCCATAACTATGGTAGCCCAATTTCTTAATTGTCACTGTACACTTTGAAAAGTTCCTTTTAGATGTAGTTATTGTTTGTGAGACTTTTAGACAATTCAAGAATGATCAGTCCTACAAAGGATAATCGCAGTTAAAAAAGAAATGTTTTTAAAAAAAAGGGATTGTCATGCATAGCTGTTTATGCCTTGTCATATGATGGGGATCAAGTAAAACTTTAATGCAGCTGTAGTGTGCAATGAATATAGAGTAAGGAAACTACTCCTTCCTGTTGCTTTCAGACCCAGGGCTATGCCAGCTTGTGCTTTTGCCAAGGTAGCAGTCTCATATTCCAACAGGAAACACATCTCAGCTCCTTCCTGCTTACCCGGAGGAAGTGGCAGGTCAGATGGGGAATGGATGAGACATTTATTCTCAAGACTAAAGTCCAGAGTGTTAATTTCCAAGAAAAAAAAAATAAAAATCTAACCACATACAAACTACTGCATTAATAACAAAGCGGATTAAGTAAAGTATATGCTACCACACTTCTTCTGCTTTTGATAACATTAGTATTCTTTGATTCCAAATTTCCCTCATTTAAAAAGAAAAAAAAATCTTCATCTACTCTGCCCTTTTATTTTAGACCTTACTTTAATGGCATCTAAAAAACTATATACAAAAGCCACCAAACCCAGGTATATTATAAAAATTCAAGCTTTAACAGTATTTAAAAAAATAAATAAATAACTGCACGCATAACTAAATTTTTGCTTCTACAAAGTACCACCTGATCATGTGTAACCAGCCCAAACAAGCAATCCACGTATGTCAATAAATGAACTTAAATACGCTCACTAACCACTTGGTTAGGTATGCCCGTTCAACTGCTCATTAATGCAAGTAACGAGCCAGTCGCGTGGCAGATGTCCATGGCAATTCTCTGGGTGAAAATACCTCGTTATTGACAGAGAACACAGGAGCTTTCTTCGAGCTCATAGGAAGGCACCAGTAGCTCAAATAACCAGTCGCAACAAAAGTGTGCAGAAAAGCATTTCAAAACACACAACACTTTGAACCCTGAAACAGATGGTTTAGAGCAGCGGATTGACACTGGCTGCCCCCCTGTCAGACAAGAACATTAAACTGACACTATAATTCACTTAGGCTCATCGTAATTGGACCAAAAACAAAATAGGAAAAATGTCAGTCTCATTTTCTGCTGCAACATTCAGAATGTAGGGCTCAGAATTTGATGTATATACACAAAACCAGCATGGATCACTCTTCCCTTGTATCAATCTAGCACTGTTTAACCACCAGAGTCTAGTATTGTTGGCAACCAGGCACATAGGTCATCAAGGGATGACCTATGTCATCAGGATAACACAGCATGTCATAAAGCTCATAACAGATAACTATTCACATTCACAACTATGGGAAATTTAGAATCACCAGTTAACCTACACCTACTAACTGGATGTCTATTGATTGTGGGAGGAAGCCAGAGTACCCAGAGAGAACCCACAGGGAGAACATGCAAACTTCACACTAAAAGGCCCTGGATTCAAACCCAGGACGTTCGTGCTGTGAGGCAACACTGGTTCCCAGTCAGACACAGGGAGCTTACAAAGCTCAGATCATTTCTAATTGGTTACCTGAACACAAAAATGAGTTCACTGTACTCAAGTGGTCACAGTCACCAGCTCTTAATCCAATAGCACCTTTGGGATGTGCTGTAGACTTGTAGGTATCACCTTAATGATGCAATTCTCCCACTGCATTGAAGAAAGATTGAGATCTGGTGAACGTGGAACTCATTGTCATGTTCCAGAAACCAGCCTGAGCTTACATGAGATTTGTGACCAGGCATGGTGCCCTGCTGTAGCAGCCATTAGAAGATGTTACGCACACGTACACTCGGCAACTAAACTCAGACGGGCTATGGCATTTAAATGGTTCAAACTGTGCCAAAACATATCCACTGTATCATTACACCACCACCCGCAGTCCAATTTGCAGAGATTCAATAGATCTGTGCTTTTATGTTGTTTACATCAAATCTTAAAGGCTACTTCTATTCCTTCATTGTACTTTTCTTCACCTATATGAGCAATTTGCACAGAAACGCACATTAGCACAAACATAGCTCCTTTCCATTCTTTTAATGAGACATAACAGCCATTATTCTGATGCATTTTCAGTTGACTTTACATGAAAACTCTTAAAACATAAAAGCACTCTTTGTGAACAGCCATTAACCGACCAAAATATAAGTCCATGTAATCACAAACATATCATTATGTTTCTGGAGGCCCTTTTTAAATTTTATTTTCACCAACACAAAACATGCTTTTACCATAAGAAAAATGGCTAAACACACGCTCAGTTAAACTTTAATTCGCCACAAAGCTTGGCCAACATACCGGTCGTGTCCCTGTAATTAGCTACAATCGTTCTGCCAATGGCTGCCATGTTACTTTTCATGCATGTAGTGGGTAAAGTGAACTTAACCTTTTCTACGTCTCTTCATCTGCAGCTTGGACCGCTGACTCTGCCTGAAAGTTCCTACAGGCTACTTACATACAGCCATTCGCTACTTCCTTCTGTTTATGGCTAGCCATCTGTGCTACTTCTATTCAGTTACTGCTGTAATTACTAATATTACGCTGTAACTATATATTTATAAATCATTCACCATTATGAACACCGTGAGCCATCGCTGAATGACGCTAGTTCAAAGGCAGCTGATCGGTACAAATTAGGGATGCACCAATCAGCTGTTGGTGGAATTCTTACTCCAAAAACCTCAGTGAGGAATAAAAATAATTCATTTAGCAAGGGTATCAGCAGATACCATTCCTCTTGGCCGTGTCTACACACCTAAATGCATCAAGTTTCTGCCATGTGATTAGATAGTTCTTTTAACAAGCAGCTGAACCAGTGTAACTAATAACGTGACCAGAGAGTGGTCACTTTTAAAAGCCGCTTCTTTCTGTCAGCGCCACAGTCATTAACCATAAGGTAGCAAAGGTGGTGGTGGACTTTGTAACAACTGATTCCCCAGGATTCAGCTATTTGCTATAATTGACACTGGACAGCAATGTCCCATGGTTACTCTGAGACCATTGTCAAAACCTACACACTTCTAAGAATGCCTATGGCAGTAAAGAATAAATTGCAGCATTTGTACTGGGGCTGCTACTGACAGGTAGGCAGAGGTTTTTGCCCAATTATAGGAGAAAAGGGATGAAGCAGGATAAGGCGGGCCACTAGAATAGACCTAATGAGGACGTGGTATGATTGCTGTGGGACTCATTCGTGCCCACAGCAGGCGTATTCGATTGGTACAGAATGGCCAGAATGAAGTGGCAGAGAGAGCGACAGAGATAGATATGGAGAGATAATAGAAGTGAGAAGGACTGATTCCTCACTCAATGTGAGAGTATGTGGGAGGAGATGAGATGCTGAGACTGAAAGTGGGAAAGAAATGGATGCTGAAAGTAAGTGAGTAAGTCAGTCCATCAAGTCAACTATGCTTTCACACTCTTCTTTCCATCCATCCATCCATGGCTCCCCTCCATCCTCCAATCATACATACAAACACTGCAGGCACAGGCGGTGCTGCTAGAACCATCCAGAAAGATGTATGTCATCGAATCAGTTTATCTTCATGTAAAAATGTTCAAGTCTGTAAAACAACCATTGACATGTGTCAACACTATGGGGCATTTGCCTGCGGCAGAACAAAACCTGGAAAACCTGGGCAAACAGGAAGTGAAGAAAAAGTTGATTTTCATTCAGGCACGAAGTATTTAAATAGATTCTGCGAACTTAGCAAACCATTGTGTAGAGGAGTGAAAATAGATGTAGCTACTATAGTAGACATGGATGCTTGGCCATGTAGCTGGCTAATTAATCAATTCTGTTTGATTACAATGAAAATGTGAGTGAAATGCAGACTTTCAATTGTAGCTCAAGGGGGTTTTCAAAAATGTTGCCTTGACTGTTTAAGAGCTCTTAGCACAGAAGTTAATCCGAGGCAAAACTACCAAGAAATTTTTTTTTAAGTATTTGTCTGACAAATTATAGACCTGGAACCATTATGAATTAACAAGGTTAATATCGATATTGAACATTTGGACAGTTTATGAGGTTGCCCTTAAATGCATCCTTCATATACGTCATTAGATACTTCCTGTGACCACTGAAGAGATTTGTGCAACGAAGAGGAAAATTTCTGGACTGTTCTTCATACAAAACCTTTTTAATAAGAACCTCTCTTCATTTGACTGGGATATCAATCAGACTATAGGACTCAAGTTGTCCAATCCACATCATTCTTCTCTTAACCATTTAGTTGTTTATTTGGGTACTTTGGGTAAAGCAATAAGGAAAAACATTCAATGTCTCCTAATCATTCCCTAGGATTTATTGATAACATTTGAGCTTTTGAAATTTTTTTTGATAACTATGTCTAGGTCCAGACCATTATGCTTCCTCCACCATGCTTTACAGTTGAGATGTACTTTTGGCATTTAATTTAAGTGTGTTTTCTCCCTCCAAATGCAGAATTATGCATCTCTCTTCAAGTCACATTACTCCAAAGAAGAGATTTTCTCTTGGTTTATTTTTTACTTTAAACATGCCACAATATGGCATTTTTTAGAGTGTGGTGGTTTCCTTTATGGTGGCGTTTCATTAACACCGTTCTTATTCAGTGTTTTTCTTGTAGTGAGGAGGATGTGAATAAAGATTATAGCGAGTTGTATAGATTACTGCAGGTGTTTTGCTGTTACTCATGGGTTCTTTTTCGCCTCTTTCAATATTGCACATTGTGCTCATGGTGTGATCATTGTAAGACGCCTACTCCCAGAAAGAGTAGCAAGAGTCCAAAGTTTCCTCCAATTGAATATAATTTATATTGTAGAATGGTAAACATCCAGGGTTTTTGTATGGTTTCCAAGTATAATGCTTCTTCTAAAAGTCTAGTAAAAGTTGTTTTTGATCGGGACATGGTTCACAGCAATCACTCATTCTCGAGGAAACCAGACCTTGGTGGTAATCACACTTTGTATAACTTACTTATAGTGAGGGGCTCCCTCTACAATTCACACTTCCAAACCTCTCAATTGAAATACCCACTCCAAGGAGCTTTTGGTTTTGGTGAAGCTGTTAGCACAGAGGTTCACTTTGATTTTCCTGAACTTTAAATGATAACTCTGCGTGTTCAGTAAAGATGAAGAAGTAGATCATGTTTGCATGTTATTAGTTTTGCCAGATTGTGCAAGTCTCTATAATTAAGACTTAGATGAAGACCAGACCACATTTTTGAAGTAGTCAAAGAAATCTCATAGTGTAAGCCCATAGAAACAAAACTGAAACGCCATTTGCAGTTTAGTGCTTTATTATTAGGAGTCATATACATTCAGCTTTTCTTTACATTTGCTCTGCAAAACAATACGCATGCAAATTTTATGAGAATTTTCCAAAATATTTAATGCAAAAATTGTTATTGCTTCTTTTTTTCAGGCTCATGGTCTTCCAGGATTCTAAATTACAAGATAAACATACTTTACCAACCACCTGTGTTACTTTTGAATCCAAGTAGATTTTCATTAAAATTCTTACACACATAATTTATTTTTCTGATTTCCGTATTATCTCTCTCTTTCCCATTATATTAATTTCCTTCGCTCTTTATTATAATTTCCATTTCTCTTCCCTGGTGTTTTTCCTTTCACCATATCTCATTCTTTTCTCCCCCTCATTCTTGTGTGACTGTAGTAGTGTGTGTGTGTGTGTGTGTGTGTGTGTGTGTGTGTGTGTAGAGGAGAGCAGCTATGCTGGCTGGAGGAGGAGGTGAGAGAGAAAGAAAAAGCTGCGAGAGAGGCATAGAAATACACAGAGAGAGAAGCAAAGCA
>VURO01010640.1:2323-19584 GCA_015108175.1 Pelvicachromis taeniatus
GGGGGGGGGGGGGGGGGGGGGGGGGGGGGGGGGGGGGGGGGGGGGGGGGGGGGGGGGGGGGGGGGGGGGGGGGGGGGGGGGGGGGGGGGGGGGGGGGGGGGGGGGGGGGGGGGGGGGGGGGTGTGCACCTTACACTGGGCGAGACGCAGTTTTACTTTAACCTGCACACCTAAGGGCAGTTTAGAGTAAACAGTTAAGCCAACATGCATGCGTCTGGATTGTGATCAGCCACAGCCAACCTCAGAAACATGTTGCTGCGATTCAATATTCGCGTTCTGAAACACATCGGAGGTATTTTTAGCTCGGTGCCTTGCTCAAAGGCACTGGCTCAGGTCAGACAATCTGGTGAAGAATATCAGCTCACCTGTAGCTGGTCAGTGGAAATGTGCATCAAGTGCGATGGCCGCTCGCTGTGGTGCTGCTGGCCGGCGCTGCTCTCCTGCTCGTAGATGGCGTCGCGTTCGTTCTGAGAGAGGCTCAGGAAGCGTCGGATCATGGAGAGGTTCTCCCAGAGTGTTCGGTTCTCTGGAGACGGATCCTCCTTCCAGCGCAGCAGCTCACACAGCCAGCCCTGGAAAAACATTTGAAAGGAAAGAAGCAGAAGGAGTCAGTAAGAATGGATGTACTGCGATTTGGACTTTGATCGCCAACATGTTTAAGCGTAGTTACAGCCCTGAAAAGGCCAAACAATCAACCAGACTACGCAACCTTAAAACAAAGCTGCTTGCATGGGAAACATCAAAGTACTGTGAGAAAAAAAAGAGCCAGTGTGACACCGTTTCAAAACGATTAACACATTTTGGTGCTAAAATGAACAAACTAAAACCGCAGTCATAAAATGCACCATTGTTTCACAATACGCGCACACACACACGTGTGTGCGCGCGCGTGTGTGTGTGTGTGTGTGTGTGTGTGTTTTTTGTTAAACGGCTGAAGATGAAGATGTAAGGTATCCAAGGTCAAGCAGCACAGCAGGCGGGAACATTTTAATATGACAAGAAAGACATACTGGCATATTGAGCAGCACCCTTGGGAGGAAGTGAGTGACTCCCATGTTTAAAATGGTCCAGCAGAGGGCCATGAAAGACAGAGCTGGGGAACAGTGTGAGACAAGTGCAATAAGAAAAGGCTTTATTTGATTAATACAATGCACAGAGAGGGCTGACCTTGGTGATTAAAAGATTGAGCGAGAGCCTGACACAGGAAATGCTGACACTCAAAGTGCAGCGGGGAAGGCAGACACCCCCCCCCCCCCCCTTCCTCCCCCACATGTTACACTTGTAGTTGTTCGTGTATTTTAAAGCGCGGCATAAACACGCGTGGTAAAAGTTCACTGGTCCCCTGTCAGAGGCATCACATGATGTTTCATTGTCGTTGTTATATTTAGTCTTTGTTGATTAAATATGAAACTAATCAGCTGCTAAAATAATCGACATGTTCGATGTTTATATGTTCATTGCATGTTTCAAGATCACGATACAACACACACAACAATCTAATGATTAATCTAGTATTTGTTAAGTACAAATATTTGAGCGTTTTAAAGACAAAATAAACAAAATGACCAAGAAATGAGCGGACGGGATTATTGCTCATAAAAACAGCTGCAGGTGGCGATGCAACAATATATCAGCTTATTATTGGTACCATCAGATTTTGCTGGCGTCGACTGATATCCACACATCAGCAAAAACACATGACATCAGTGGCTCATGTGTACCGGCGTCATATCGACGTCTGCTGGCAAAATATGAAAAATCTGTGCAATAAACATTTAAAATGTTTGTCTCCCCAGTATAAAGGGGGGAAAGCAATAAAAATAAAAATGAAATAAAGTAGCTGAAAAATGATCAGAAGTGCTGCTTGGTCAAACGATTATTTAAAGCGTTGGTAACGTCGCTGTTGCTCGAGTCGAACTCCTGATCTCACTTCCCTTTCATGTCTTTGCTGCACAGACAGAAACGCCTCACGGTCACAGTCGCTAAATGTGTGTTTATGTTTGCTCATGGAGCCGAGTGAAAGACTGAGGACTGCACAGACAGAAGGGCTCTACAGGGGCTGAGTGACGTGGTCAGACGTGATGACCTAAACCTCAGCAGGCCAGTGTGTGAGTGTGTGAGCAAGAGTGAAAGGAAATAACGCACTGAAGAGCTGCGTGGGAGAGAGAAGGGTAACGATGGGAGGGGGGGGGGGAGCACAGTGATGTGGGCATGAAATTGTAGTGAAGCTAGAAGAGAGCTGTAAAGGAACAAGAGTGGATGAAGAAGGAGGGATAGCCAGGGAGCGAAAAGCGGCGAGGAGGAAGCGCGGCATCAAAGACGAGCAGCGAGGTGTGTGAGTGTGTGTGTGTTACAGAGGGCCGCTCTCTCAGCCGGGTAGTCTGTCCTGGCAGCGCGACAGAGCGGCGCTGTAATCTCCCGGCCAGTGCGCGGCAGCACCTTTCATTTCCACAGGATTACACCGTGCTGCTGGTCTGCACGCAGACACACACACACACACACACACACACACACACACTCACACACACACACACACACACACACACACACACACACACACACACACACACACAAACCACCACACACCATCTTGTCAAAGCCAGAGAAACAGTACCCCAGCCCAACGATGGAGTAATCCAACTCAAACACTCCCCAAACCAGCAGGATTAAACCCAAAGTAGCAGAGCCAATCAAACAAAGGCGCGACGTGAACTCCATTCCAATGCCAGGAAGTCCATTTGATGAAATAAAGTACAGAGTTTATTAGTTCAGAAGTGTGAATGTTCGTTTGTTCGCCTTTTTTTTCCTTCTTTTTTTTTTTTTGCTTTTGACCGTTTCTGGGCGGACAGTTAGCTTTGACAGAAGGAGCTGAAGGAAGCATCACGTGCCACGAAGAAAATAATGTTTTTAAACGCCGCCCCTGTCCAACACTGCGGACAGTGGACAGTCAGCATTTTCCAGCTTCAAGAGCTCTGTTTGTGTTTGTCTAATTGCATTGCTTCCACAGTCCAGGCAGAGGCAGGGGGACGGCAGAGAGGTGGTGGGGGACAAAGAGAGAGAGAGAGAGAGAGCAGTAAGCAGTTCCCTCTTGAACTTTGGAAGAAATAAAGTTGGGATAAAGTAAACTAACAAATGCATGGTAAAATACGGCACACCATGACATGTATTTGATATAAAACCTACTTAAATATGACTATTTTTCACGAAAAGTACCCCATCAACGAGACTTTATGTTCAACATTCCCGCACTCCACTGATATTACCATACCGTTTCAAATCTGTTTTCCCCTTTATTGTTTAATGTAATTTGTCGAGCCTCTCCACCGCAGCTGACAAGCACCAACTGCTCTTGATTGGATCATGGAACTTGCTGCCCCTGCCACTAAAGTGTTCCAATACGGTCCAGAAAACAAAAATCTAGGGCTCTTCAATGCAGTGTACTCAGTGTTTTGTTGAAGATCATTAAGGGCTCTCTATAAATAAACAGAACAGGTAGTTCAGAACAGGCCTGTTGGACGACCAATAGAGAATACAGCGCACTCTCCAAGTGTTTCACAACAACGTTGTTGTAAAGGCATTTTCTCGTATCGCATGACTGCAAAATGCTGCAGCAAACAGGAACCAAAAGTCTGCTGATACTTGCTACAACGTCTCTGGCTGATTACATCGATAATGATCAGATACAGCAAACCTACATTCAGATCAGAAACAGAAGTAACAGATTTATTTTTATTAGGTGGACTCTACAGTTTTAATCTTCACACCCCCCCCACCCCACAGTTTGCAGAAAACAATGTCAGCAAGCTGGAGCTGAACACCCAGCAGAAAAACTACCACCAAACTCGTCTGTGTTGGAAGCGAATGGCGAAAACTGAAACTGGTGTAAGCGTTCATTTTCCTCAGCATCCTCTGAGCGTCTGCTGCACCTGCATCTGTCCACGGTGGGAAAGCACTTGCACTTGTGGAAAACGCCACAAAGTAGGCCTTTGCACTAAATGTTCTCTCGGGTGAAAACTTTTGGTCTACTGACCAACACGTACACACACACACACACACACACAAAATAAATTCTGCTTTTGTTTTCATTTGAATCGTCAGTTTGACCTCAACGTCACGCCTTCGGCCCGAAAAAAACTGCATGACGTTCTGACATTTTATTGACAACGAACCTTCAGTTACTATGCATTTAAGGACAAACCATATCCCGACTGGCTTTTTCAGCTGACCTAATAGAGGACGCTCGGGTTCAGGAGCAGAAGGTGAGAGGTCAGGTCTCAGACTGCCCTGGACTGCTTGTCCTTAGGATACTGTGAATCCTGGACTCCAAATTGCCCCCACGTGCGTCTATTAGCGTGCGAGTGTTTAAACTGAGAAAAAAAAAAAAAGTTTCATAAATGGCTGAATGTGGCTTGTTGTATAAAAAGCGCTTTGAGTGGTCAGCCAGACTAGAAGAGCACTGTACAAATACCAGTTCATCCAAAGACATTTTTTCCAACCTAGATAACCTCAGAAATCACAGTTTAAGTAGTGAACTGGAAAGGCAGTTTATTTGGATACAAAGCACATCTCTCAGTTGAACTCACAGATGCTGCAAACAGGTTCATTGAAGCAGTAAGTACTGAAAGGCATAGGATTATCTTGCTATATTGGCACACACCTGCAACAATATTGCGCTGTAATCCGCCGCCTCTGGGTCATTGTTGCTTAATTATTAATTACTTTCAAACAACTGGACTGACAATCAAGGACTCCTTTTCTTGTTTTGAAACAGACGTGACCGGTGGCTCGTGGGGCTACGGGGTCACGGGGTGCCAAATTAAAAGAGCACCTCAGGGCCCCGGAGGTCGGATCTGAGCGCAGCCCCATGAGCTTCAGCAGACCATTGTATAATATTGATATAAATAGTTACCGGGTGTTCTGAGAGAAACCGTTTCCTTGCAACACAATAGTTGAATTCATGCGCAAGATTCACCCAGCTATGCAATGCAGTACACCGTGGATGTGTGCTGCAGTCACAAGCTGCCAATGAGAGCATAGGCCTGCTCTGTCAGAGAACAGCATGGTATTCACCGCCCAACCCACCCACCCATTCGCCGCTATTCGCCCACTACTGCTGCAAACACCCCCAACATGGACGCTCAGAGGAACGGTTAAAAAAAAAAAAAACAATCTGTCTCTGCTGTGAGACGGGGAGAGTGGACAGACAGGCAGACAGACAGACAGAGGTCTGTCACATGGTCTGGACCAACACCTTCCCCCTAATCTCATTTGCTTGTTATCAGCCCCATCAAGCTGACCCCGGCCACCGCAAAAATAAATAACTAAAATAAGCCAACAGATGTCCATCAATTTGCCATTTGAGGTTTTTTTCCGCCCTCCTTTCTCAGATTACTGTGTGACCAAAAATAATGCCTCAGTTTCAACCCAACAAAAAGTACTTTGAGCACCATTTGGATTTTAACCATCTGGACAAAAAAGGCTAAGATGACACACAAAAAAAATTTTTTTTTAAATGAAAAGGGAAACTCGGTGATGAAGAAATGATTGTGGCTATTGTTGTGGCTGGCTGGCTGGAGGAGAAGACAGTTTTCTGAGACAGCCAGACAAACCTCCTGTGTCTGAATAAGGGAGCGAGCTAAAAGAAAGGGGAAGACAATGCATCACTGTCTTTCCTCCTCCTTGAACCTGGCAGAGGCCCAGCACTGGCAGGCAACACCATGCAGATAAACGCAGCCGATAACACGGTACGTTCAAACCTGTTTCTCCTCCCCGAGCACGCCGATCCAGCGTCTGCGCACGCAGGCTCAACCCTGCGAGGAAACGTGCGCCGTGTTGTAAATACATTACGGCACGGTGGACGCCCATCTGCTGACGACGGTGGAGTCCTGAGATGTTCCTGATGCTTCGGCATATGCGAATCTCCCGCAACAATAAGCAATAATTGACTGCACATTTCTGGGCCAGATTCCTTTGCAGCGTGTGGGTCTTTATATGCAAACAGGAAAAAAAAGCTTTGACTGTACGAATTGTCTCTGGCATCCAGTGAGGATGAAAGGGCAGTGGAAACGGGGTCAGCAGCCTTAACTGAACTGCAGTGGCGATTGGAAGGACGGCGGCCAAAAGATATACGAAGAACACATCGTTCCCCTCGTAACAGATGAACTCTACGACAAAAATGTACTTTTTTTTTCAAGCTCAACTTTACTTGTCTTTGTGTAGTTTGTCTTCTCAGATAATAAGTCATCTTAGCAAACTTACAAACTCCATGTAGCCCTTTAACAAAAGGACAGGCCTTAATCCAAATATATGTTCCTCTGTGGGGGTGATGCAGTGATCAATGCTTAAAGGGAAGGAATTAATTTGCAGTTCAGCTAAGGATTTACCACATTGATTATCGTTGCACCGCTGCAGCTAGACGAATATGTTGGGTTATGCGGGGAATTTATTATGTAGCCAAAGTAATCGTGTTTATTTCCTTTCATTCTCCATGTGATAGGCAGATGATCGGGACAAGGGCAAGATTTGCACTAAAAATGTCTGCTAGCAAGATTTGAACATACAAATTTGTCTCGCTACTGGAATGAAAAGATTACTGAACTGTGCATTCATCATATATCCAAAGTAATGCAAAGTAATCGTGTTTGCATTATTTCTTTTACTTAAGAGAAGGTTTGCGCTGGAAATGGCTTTGCTAGATCACAAAATACTAATGTCTCCAATGTTGCTGAAAAGGAGATTACTGAGCTCTTTTTCAGGCCGCTTTAGAACGCCGCTTCTGGCTAGACTTTACGTCCTGATGCGTAGTTTTTGAGGAAGACCACGTCAATACTAAAGAGCCTCTGCAAAATCCACCTTTACTAAATCTGATCAATTGTGGAGATTGAAACTAGGGACCCACCAGATCACAAGTTTGTCTCTCCAAGTATTCACGAGAGGACATTCGTTACAGAAGACATTTCCAATGGATCGAGAGAAAAAACGCGCAGTGCATTTATTACTTTCTAATAATATACCACCTTCTTTGTATCGTATCTGAGGCTGTTCACCAGATGGTGATCAAAGAGTTGAATTTATTGTTAAGCCACATTTTTATTTACCTATGCACAATGTTTCATAACCTCACCATCTGATTCTAATTCACGCGCAGGTCCTAGGGCCTCATGAAGGAGGCAGACTACAAAACAAACGGATCAAACGACCATCTTTGTAAAATGACAGACAAGCCCTGAGGATGGCTGGATTTGCGACTGCAGAAATTAATGATGAAATTTCTAGTACGGCCGCTTCTTTCTTAAGGAAAGCTTTTAAGGATTAAAAACTGAGTCATCTAAATCTTTAGAAACTTGCCTTTAAAACTCTATTTTTTTTTAGTTATTAAATCTCGTCGATACGAGTCTGATGTCTTGTCAGAGAGGATGCTTTCCAGATTGTGGTTGCCAGATTGTGTTACTATCTTCTTTTGTGAGGATGTCAGTGGCTGAGCTTTAGGAGAGAGATTCGCCAGTCTGAATCACACATGCCAAACATTTAATCTCTATTCGAGCTGTGACACGGAGAAGTCTTAGCCAAACAGCGAGCGTTTTCTGAAGAGGGGTCGCGACCTCTCCAGATACAATAAGCAAGTTGACAACAATAACAGACTGACAGCTAACGCGACACACATTGTGAGGGCGAGGCATGACTGTGCAGGAAATGGCCCTCTCTCTGTGTCAGCACTCCTTCCCAGAAACAATACCGACTAGTGCTGTGTGGCAGTTTACGTCATGGCTGCCGAACCAATGAAGCATTGAGGGTATTTTCGAGCAACCAAATAGAGGCAGATGGAGCATAAAGAATAACCAAAGGCAAATGACCAGTCGATCAAAAATGGAGCACATTAAACATCTGTGTGGTTACAGTTTTTTTGTTTTTTTTTTAACCACACATTTTATTCTTTTCCAGCAAAGTTCTTCACACACAACTGCACACAACACAGTCACAATTGTACAACCAGGGACTTTCCCACAGTCATCCTCCTGCAGGATGAATGCACTGCCCGAGCCTGGGGGGGTGGAAAAAAATGGATATAATTTGCATATCCACAAATTAAACTGTTGTAATATTTTTGCTCAGTCCTGACCAAACACTTGCAGGAAATATATTTCCTCTCCTAAGAAGGTAAACTTCACATTTTAGTGGACTCTTTGTCCCGGAAAGCACCACAGATTTTTCATGTGTACAAAATGGCTGAAAACGGAGTCACCGATGATGCTACGGTACACGTGTCTCTCTGTATCAAATATTAGTATTGTTGAAATTGCACCATAATCTAGTTTAGCCTGGTGGTGGGCTGATATTTGTATATCCGCACTGTCTGCACAGCCACACTGAATGTTCAAACACTGTTCTCCATCCACAAATTTACCTCTTGTTTATAATCTTTTCTATTCAATACTGCTGAGGCAGATGGAGGATGAATGCACACAAGACAACAAACACATCGAAGATGAACTGCAGATAATCAACAACTGCAGCAACATTACAAACGCAGAAAGCACCTACATGGAGTCTGATTCCATCAATTATAAGAGCTTGATTGAGATTTAATTCAAAGCTGGGGTTTAATTGCTAATATCAAAGCATAATTAAGCTGATAAATCATGACTGATCTTATTGAATTAGGGATTGAAATAGCAGAGAACCTGCAAATTGTCTATGTCAGCTAAATAAGTGTTCTTAATTGTCGACAAGTTTGCAGATTTCGATGAAACCGAGCAAATATTTGAAGTCAGACAAAAAATATATATCGTTTTTTTTTTTTTTGTTTCCTGTTCAATTTTAAGGAAACTTAAAACAAAATCACAATTTTCAAGTGTCAAGAAAATAGCTGAAAACCCTCAAATGTCTCTGTGAACGATGGCTGAAAGCCCGTCGTCAGGCTCAGTTCATGCAGTATATTTACCTACTAATAGAATTCAATGTGGATAAAGTGATTTGTAGTGAGAGGCAGTCATCCTTAGAGAAAGCAAAGAGACAGAGAGGAGATTTTGAAAGACAGAGGGAGAACCAATAATGCTAGCAAAACCGAGTGAACATAAGCAGGATGAGGACTTGGATAGGTCCTAATATCTCCCCATGCAATTCTCCCTCGCTCACACTCTGTATGCACGCACACTAGCACAGATACACCCTCTCTCTCTCTCGCTCTCTCTCTCTCTCACACTGCATCTGCTGGAGCTAGTGGCTGTAGTTAAATTGAAATATTTCCCGGCGTGTGTCAGAAGCATGCAGAATGGTAATTATGACAGATCTGATTAGGCGGGCCGAGTCGGGCGGCTCCGGGCTGCAGGTGCGACCTTGTGCATTCCTGCGTGTGTAAATAAAATTAATTACAAGCGTAGGGGGCGCGCAGCGCGTGACATCAGCGCGCACAGGGGGGACTCCCACGGGGGGCACCCTAATGGAATATTTTCCCCGAGTCTAATAATACAGTTGGTATTGACTTGAGGTAATTAGGGGGATCATTAAAGCGCTTTTCCCGGCGTATTTGCCTGCCTGATCAGATTAGCGAGAATGGGCCTCAGAACAAGCCCTGTGTGGTCTGTCAGGAGAAGTGGAGACAGTGGGAGTGGGTTAGCTTGCTAACATTTGCAGGAAAGAAAAAGCTAGCAATGCCCTCTGCCCATCAGTGGAATAGGAGTAACTTTTTCTAACAAGCTAGAACACAGTAAGAGCTAGTGAGGTGAGCTGTGTGACAGAACAAGCATTGCTCAGGCTTGTTTATCGAGAGAGCTCTGGTGCTACTTCGGTTATGTAGCGAACTGGCTAACAGCTGCTGTGCTCCGCGAAACATTTGTCATACAGTAATGTACTAGAGGTGATGAGGATGAGACAATTTGGAGTCTTGACAGTCGGGGCAGATTCCTACTTTGGACTGCAGGGAAGGAGGTGGGCGACGAGGGGGGAGGGAGTTGTGCGGTCGGAGACAGATGGGGTGAGAGGTGGCACGCAAGGCGTAAGTGAGAGAGATGGCAGGAGAGACACAAAGTGCTCTGAGCATGCTCAGTGAGACCCCCGTGCTCCCACTAAGAGGAGGAGGGCTCGGAAAACAGGCTGGTGGGAATTCCACTGTCCATTAAACAATAAGAGAAAGGCTCATTTCAGAGGGAGGGGAAGACTTACCGTTTGCAAGATAATTCGTTCACTAAATTAATTATTCAGACAGCTGGGTCTCCAGTTCAAGAAATTGTGTCTTTAATAATGGAGGGGATCTGGCCTAGCCTGTTTCCCATGGCAACCTAATAACCAAGCAGGCACGGGAGATAAATAAATAAATCAATTAATAAACAGTCACGGCCCTTTTAGATCCCCAGGGGCTGTGATATGCTCACTCTGATCTGCCTAATTTGAGAGAGAGAGGTGTGGAGAAGCACACAAACAAAAATGAAGACTTGATGCCAGCACTGCTGTAGCAGAAAAAGTCAAACTTGCGGGAAACACTGTAACAGGTACCCGTATGACGTCGTCGCCGTCGATTTGGACGATCTATGGATGTCACAGATTTTCATGCAAAACGCCACTTTTAATATTCCGACCCCGAGCGGCTCCTCACAACAGACAAACCTCTGAACGGTCACAATCTAGAAAAGGTCAGCCATCTGCCCCTCTTGTAAAGCAGCCACTGGATGGAGCCGGGTGTTGCAGGCAGTATGTGTGTGTCTGTTTGGTATAGTTGGCTGAGATTAAAGCTGAGAAAAGCTTTCATGTCCATATAAAACATGTAAAACCACTAAGCGGATTCTACCCGTAACAGGAAATTAGCAACTTTGGAAACATGAAGCAGTCACAGTTATGCGGTCACCCTCCCTTCCTCCTATCAGTATCCCCACCCGCCGCCGCCCACCTTCACCCAATAGTCCACATCCTTAGACCAACGAGGCACTCACTCCCCGCCATCACCGGCCCCCCCATCCCCCTCCTCCACTCCAGGGACTGCCGTGCCAGGCGGGTGCAGGGTGACAGATGGCATACACCAACCTCCCCCCCTTCCTCTCCCCTACTGCACCAGCCCCCCTGCTCGGCCCCCCCGGTGGCGCAGCGGCGGACCAGATCAGTGCCATTCTGTCTCATTAGAGCCTGGCTAATTAGCGTAGCCTCTTCCAGGGGAGAATGAGCGAGTGAGAGAGGGAGACAGAAAGAGAAAGAGAGATGGGGAGGGAGGGCGCCGTTTGTGGCGGTGACTGCGTTCTGTACTCCACTGGCCATTGAGGAGTCGGAGGGCTTTGAGCCCCGCAGTGCGCAGGGCTCCCAGGGTGCTTGTTTTATGACAGCAGGGACTCTGATTCCATCCACCGCACAGTTCCTCTCAGGAAGTGTTGGGAATGTTTAGACATAAAAGTCGTGTCAAAGGAATGCCCCCGATCCGCTCCACCCCACCCTCATCGACCTCCCATCGCTCAGCTGAATATTAGCTGCCCTCTCCGTCAGGCTAGCCAACACAGCAAGCCTCCCCTGTTAACATGAATGAAAACAAAGCACTGCAGCTTGCTAGATAGTGCTCTAGCCCTACTGAGCCAGTTAATAATGTTGACATCAACTCCAGGCTATCCAGATCATAGCTTGCACCTCTGCAGGCTAAAATGAAATGGGCCGTTTGGCAAATAGCACAACTTCTGGCAGTGTCAACGCTGGATTTGAACCAGCAGCGCGCAGTTGTTTTCTCCAAGTCTGACATCTCCTGAAGCTAAATGGAGATGGAGCATTCTTGGAGCGTTCGATCGGTCTGAATCATTGAGGAACGGATCATGAATAATGATTCCGATTTTATCAAAGAGTAAACACAATATGTATCCTAATAAATCAGAATGGCTTCGTGGATTGCTTAAAAAATGAACGCTCTGACTTCAAGTAAACAGCAAACATTAATCTGATAAAGTATTATGGCTTGGGTTAGAGTCGCTGCTCTATAGTTACTACTGTGAATATGTTGCAGTAAAAGAGTGATTGAAACGCAACATTGAATATGTGCACGTGGAGGGCGAGGACTGGCAGAGGCCTTCTGTGGTTACGAGCCCTAAGAGAGGACAGAATGGCTGCGTTCCAAAACCTCCCCGAACACCAGCCGACATAAATGCACACACTGGAGTACACATGCACGGGTCCACGCATTCAATGTGCCTCCTCAGAAAAAACACACAGTACATGCTCCACACCTAACCGCACGCTCAGCGGAGCATGAACCGATGAGCAGACTCAGGTTAACTTTTCGACTCAAAGCACTGCTGCCCGTGGCCTCCTGCAGGTCGCCATCTCCCATCTTTCTCTCCTCAAAGACGGTCAGATCTGTTCTCGTCTTCTCGGCTGTATAATGTCTTAAATATGCTATGCACAAACGCTAAATACACTAAGTGGCGCGCGCCTACCCGCATGCGTCCCAGTCACCTGCTCCCGTGTTTATGTAAACATACTGGGAAACCCTAAGCTGAGCTGAACAGGCAGAGTTTGAAATGCAAACCAAGCAGACAGGACAGTGCCAGCTTCAGTGATGAGGCCTCTTCCTTCCCCTCCCCCCATGATTATTTCCCTGGACCCCATATGGGCATCCTGCCAGTCTAGCCCATCCTCCATCCTCATCACCAACCACAGTACCAGCAGTCTCTGCTGGCATCGGGCTCTACCCACAGCTCGGATGGCTATTTTTTTCTCTCCCTGCAACGCTGCAAACCTCTCTTGACCTAAGCTTAAGTGATATTTTGAACGTTGTAAATAGATACGTTCAGCTGTTCCTCCCACTGATTTAGACAATAGTAGCATTTTAAAAACGTACAAAATATTTTTAAACTAACACCTCTTTTAAAAACGAGTAACCAACGTAACCGATAATGTGTAGCATGGCTAAAGAGACCACAAATCACAGCTAATCGCTAACTCACCCACTGTGGGTATATGCTCTACAAGAAACCAGCTCATTTTAAAATGTTTTTTTTTCTGGTTAAAATAAAACAAACGCCATCTTTTATCAGTTAGCATAAGAGCAACACACTTTCACTGGATATGATATTGCATGTTTAATAGCTCAGAGTAAAATCTACTAATATTTTCTTTCTTAATCAATTATTATTATACTGACTAATGACTTGTTAAATGTTAGAAATCGACAACAATCTTTTGAAAAAAAATAGCCGTCATAAATTCCCAGGAACCAAGGTGACGCAGTGACGAAGAAAACAGGACGTCTGCTTGTTTCTTATCTATTTAGGAATCTCTGTAGGTCTCTGTGGGTATCTGTGTGTGTGCGCGCATGTGTGTGTGTGTGTGTGTGTGTAAGTGGGAGGGTTTGTTCTCATTTCTTGACAACTGTTCACCTGCTTCGGGTGTGTTGCTAGAGACCTGATTTAGTGCAGTGTCGAGTGTTTGTGTTTTGACTAAGAGCTGCCTTCTATTACCGATCGCCTGTCTGTGAGGCATTTAGAGAATATTGGTAAACTGCAGCTTCATCACTCATAGCCACAAGAATACCCTCAGTCTGTACGAAACACTGCAGCACAATCTGAGCACAAAGATGGTAATAAAGGCTTTCACTAAATACAACTTCGTTCCATATCTGCATGTCAGAGGAAGTGATTAATACAGGGAGAGATTACATTTGATTAGTTACCAACTGGCTCAGTGAGCATTAGCTCTGCTGCTCAGACTTGCTCCATATGGTTTGTGTTAAGTAATTGTATCCTTATAGGCATCTTCTGTTCGATACAGTAATGCTGTATCTGTGTATCACCTTTCACAGCCGTTTGTCTGTTTGCGAGGTGTTTAGGGACATCTGTAAATTGCAGTTGTGGTGAATAACTCTTCCAGCGAATCTTTACAAAGGGGACGTGACAAAAATGATTGACTCATTGCTTGACGAGCAAACTAGCTAATCTATCATTTAACATATCATTGCAGCCCTGCAGTTGTCTACAAAAAAGCGCCACACTCATTTACTTTTGTGTATGATAGTGATAATATACACAGCACTGAGGGAAAGGAAAGCCTTTTTCATCAAGACTGCGACGCTGGCATTGAGGATAGTGAGATAAAAAGGCTTGAACTGTCTGCCCAGAGCATGGAACTAAAACAATGATCCCTCTGTCCTGCTTTAAATAAAAAAAAAAAAAAAAAAAAACATTGACAAATTCATTTTAGAATATTTTTTGAGGAAACTGCAGCTGAAAGCTGGGTCCCAGCATCTGATTTTCAGAGTACGTGGGTGCTGTTGGGGAGGAGCAGCCGCTGGCCTGGCGGTGCTGGTAGATGTGGCAATGCCGGCTGGGTAGTAAGGGGGGAGGACCAGCTGCCCGGGGAGCGCCCATTACGAGATAGAGCCAGAGATAAGTGCTCTCCCAGGCCCCTTTTCAGAGGCATAATTAGCACACTTCTTATCTGCTGCTCAATTCACATTCACACCCGCCTGCCATGAATGGAACGTGAAAGAGAGGCAGAAATCGGGGGAACGAGAGAGGTAGAGGGGCAAGACAGAGAGATGGGAGGGAGGTGGAGACAGCATGATGGAAACCTGTTCCCAGACAAACCGTCATTTGAGAAGAGAGAGACATGAGCGAGTTAATACTGCGACCGCCTCACTCTCCCCCTTTCTCTTTCTCCATCCTTCCAAGGAGTCTTTGAACTCCTTAACAAAAACAGTGGTTTGTGCATCAAACTGCAATTTGGTAAAACAAAGCTATCTGGGGCTATAATCATCCTAATCAGCAAGAAAAAAATAAAGCCTTTGCAGATATTTCAAGATTATTCCGCCCTTGGTGATCTATTTCTCCCCCCCCCCCCCCCCCGCCATCTTCTTCATCAAGCGCAATTGTGGAAATCTTCCCCAACTCTGCCTGCGACAGACACATGAAAACCTTTAATAATAAGTCCTCGGTGCTACATTTTTAATTGCTTTTAATAAAGAGTTAAACTGGCGCTATGTTTTCACCCTCTGTTTCCAACACACACAAGCTTGTGTTGTGTGAGCTCTGCGCTCTTTGTGAGAAGATGACAGGGGCTCCCATCATCATCTAACTGAGTGGAGCTAATATAAACAGGTTTGTTTGGTGTTGAAACAGTGTCGACTGCTAAACTCCAAACCCACAATAAAGAGGACATGTGTCATTATGACGATAAATCACTCCACTGATACACTGAGGTAAGTCTCCTTATGCACCGTCTCCATCTTTGCCGTCGATAGAGATGTACAGTTTTCTCTTAGCGCACACACACACACCGAGAGAAACATGATGTGTTTGATTCTTTTACGTGTGTTTTCCAAGAGTTCACCTATCAGATTAAGAATGAAAGATAAAAAGATCCTCAATTTTATGACTTTATATACAAAGGCTGTGTCCACATGTGGGTGGACATTGGACAATTACATATGCCGGTCTGGAATTTCAGGCTTGGATTTATGGCACATCAGTACAGCTCTAATAGATACTTTAGAAAGGACGATTCGATTAACAAATTATGCTACCTAAAAGCAGAGGACAACTTGGGGAAAACGGTGGCGGGAGGAAGGCAGTGAGCGTGACAGTTCTCTGGTGTGTATTCCCGTACCTGGCTCTTGGAGGCCGCCACCTTTGCGAACAAGGCCTGGGATACTTTGGCCCTCTTCATCTCCTGCTGGATCTCATCGTAGATGGTGGAGTTGATGTTGAGGATGCAGCTGTCTGCCTTGCCGTTCCACTCGCTGGGCAGCGGTGACGGTTTAACCTGGTAATAAAAAGAACAAATGTTTGATTTAAAAGGCTTTCGCGGTTTCATTAAACTCTAATATGTGGTTAGATATAGGATTCTATTTGTATTTGACGGGGTGTGATTGCATGCGTGGACCTGGAAACTCTGCCTGAAGATTCTTTTATTAGTGTCGTGTGACACTTGCTTTACTAAATACTGCAACAGAGTAATGTAATTTAACTTTATTGTTCCAGACTTTCTGATAACACTTTGCGCTGAAAGACAGAGAAATTAATATTTGCCTCGCGCTTGAAAAATAAACCTTCCAGCTTCATAAACATTGAAAACACTAAAATGGCACTGACATGCATGTGGGGATATTCTTGTCAATGAGAGTGAGTAGTGTGTATTTGCTCAGTTGGCAGTGCTGGGGTTGGGGAAGTGAAGGGGTGAAGGTGTTTGCTCACAGGTGAAATGCCCACTGGGATCCGGGGATTCCAGTCCTCCGGCCTTACGCTGTTACAGTCTTCCCTTCGGGGCTAGAACACAACACAACCACATTCGTTCAGGCTCACATAAGAAAAAATAATAATAAAGAGAATCTGTCTGAACACATGATCATGCATGCAGCCACCTCTTACACACACACACACACACACCCGCGCGCTCCAGTGTAGATTACACCCACACAGAGCGCCGGCCTTACTTTGCTCAAAAACACTTAGATGTGTTGTGTGAAACGTTATTATTCTTATGTCAAGCTGGTGATTAAAAAATAAATGTAAGTCAAGTGAAATCAAATCATCTTCATTCAGCGGCTTGTTGCATCTTGACGAAAATCCTTTGACAAGGTAACAAGTATCCTAATAAAAGCATTACCCAAGAACTATTAGCATATGAATCATTCCATACGAGTCTGTCTGAAAGGAACCATCGACGGCGTTGGGTGTGGGTACAAGTAAATGGCATTCAACTAAACCATAATAACACCAACAGCTACCATCTCACGATGGAACTGGTGATCGCGAAACATATATATTGGAGTATTTGTCTAGACGCCTAACACGAGCCCCTTTATGCGTTAAAAAACAATCTCTGAAATTTGTGGTGAAAGTGGAATGTCTGAGAGTTTCTGGGCCTTTTATCCTGTTTCATGACAGCTCGACACGGGCTTGTCGGGAGGATACCGTGTCAAGCAAATTGTTAAGGCAGAGACATGCACTAACTGGCTTTGGGAGAGTCGAGCCGAGCCATCGGTACATGTGAGAGAAACATACCTCTGCATCTGTTTTTATGAGGCCAATAAAAACCCTCCTCTGTCTCAGGCTCAATTGCCACCCTGGCTGATTTATGTGCTTAAATTCACACCGCATTGCTCCATAGGAGAGGTTGGCAGATGGCCAGGTGTATGAGTGTGCAAATCTGTGTGTGTGCGTGCGTGTGTGTGTGAGAGAGAGAGAGAGAAAGACAGAAAACAGGTCTATATGATAAATGTCAATTGGTTTAAGTCATACAGGTGAAGCATATTAGGCCTTGAGATATTGTACTGATGTGCCAACGGTATTTTGAGTGATG
>VURO01010642.1:3165-17090 GCA_015108175.1 Pelvicachromis taeniatus
AAAAAACTCGAAAACAAAAATTAAACACAAAAACAGGAGAGGGCGGGAAGAAACGACTCCAGATATTACGCTGAACGCAGAAAAGATGAACTGCACGAGTTGGGTGAGACACTCCGGCACAGGGGGTTATTTCCTGGAGCTAGACTTCTAATATCCAAAAGTACTGGTCTGGAGGACCCACGTTGGTCATGGGGTGTCCATGGAGATGCCTGCAGCAAAATGCTTCTACAGCGGCATCTCAGCAGGCTTCCCAAGAGTGACGCTATGTGCTTCCAGCTGCCTGGCTCTCTCCTCCCTCTGAATTACCTGCAGGAGCAGAGTGGCAACATGTCAGCCAAGGCCTTTGAGTCAAATCACTGTACAAGCGATCACAGAGCTGCGGCAGTATAAGAAGGGTGAGAAATAACAGCAAACACTGTAAATAACAACATTTGTTTTGGATTTTGGGGGGAAATCAACTATAAAGTCAAAAACAACTGACTTGTAGCAGGAGTAGAGGCTGAAGCGGAGGCAGAGGCATTGTCCTCTTCGTCGCTGTCATCCTCATTGGACTGCGGTACCTCGGCATCGGGGATGGTTGTTGCCGGGGCGTCGGACTCTTGCTCCACCCTGCTCTTCAGGGCCAAGATGCGGTGATGTAACGCTGCAGCCAGCTGACCTATGTCTTTAGAGCTCCCCTAAATATGCACAAGTGTAAACACAGCTCAGCCACATGGACGTGACACATGCACACTGCATTGGTACACTGCAACGCTCCATTTGCAGGATTATCCAAATTATCAGTAGGATGACTTCATCCTGTTGGGAACGCAGCAGCCAGAGTCTTTACAAATTTGAACATATTACCCAGTTAATGGAGTCACTTCATTGGCTCCCAGTTCAACCCAGCATGACCTTTAAACGTCCTCCTACTGGCTTAGAAAGCTCTCAGTAGTTTGCCCTCCCAGTTTATCTCGGACTTTCTCAGTATCTATAACCTAATTACATCTTTTAACTATTCTCAGAATTGGATCCAAGTGTGCTGAGGGAGCTTCAGTTACTGTGGTAACTGAGCCTTGGAACAAGCGGCCTGCTGACTTGAGGTCATTTACAACAGTCTACACTTTCAAAAACAATTTTTTAACTTTACAACAAAGTTTCTTTTTTATTGCTTTACGTTAAGTAAGCCTACATTTAGTTTTTTAAGCACATGGAGTTTCCATTGAATGAAATGTGTTATATGAATAATAAAATTGCCACTTCGATACGCAGATGTTTCAGATTAAATGCTTTCCAAAACCCACAGAATGGCTGGAATGTTAAACATCTGGGCAGGAAGTAATGCATTCTATTAGGAACAGCGTATAACTACCTTAAAATAATATGTTTGAAAGCAGTATTCTTGTACCAACTGCAGGCACCAAAATCACAATACTGAGCTGATCAAATTAATAACATGGAAACGTAACCATCCTTTACTAAAGAGGAAAACATGTACAAAAACAGAATGAGGCCGATGACAAAGACGCATTAACAGCGGATGGAACTGCATGAAGCCGAGGTTTCACCACTTTAATAAAAATGTCAGTTTTCTGTATTTTTATTACTTTTAATTTAAGATTTGGGGGGGCACTTAAAAGCTAAGACCCTTTAATTGAATGTTCAACGTTGAGTAAGACGTACCGATATTAGGAAGACCTTAACACCCTGGTCCTCCGTGTCCATGGCAGTGATTCGTACACTCTTCTCGCTGGCCTTGTCCACTTGCATCTGGGGCCAAAGTTTAGTGTTGAGGATCAACCGGAGGCTCCCCTGGGTCCTCATTACTGCAACACACGACAGCCGTGACGCACAGGTGCAAAAATGCACGTGTTTAGCATGTCTTTATCCCACTGACTGTAAAAGCTCTTCCCTTAACAGGCACAACTAGTATCTGCAGTAAACACAGAGCTTTGGTCTGAGGAGCTGCTCTGCCACTGACAACGTGATGTGTGAGGATTTCACAGCTCAGTCGAATATTCACCAGCATACAGTGAAAGGAAACTTCTGAAACGGTTAAATATTAATTAAAAACAAAACTTGAGTGTTTTTCACTAAAAGTTTGATTTGTCTGAATGAAGCCACCATATAAACATGACCACAATAGTACCGTGGTGGCCTGTCAACACAACCATGTGGTAGGAACAGACTCCCCCTTGTGTTCACTCTAAGGTTTTGTCAGAACATGTAATAAAAACAAAAGGTATGTTTTGGTTTACTGAGATAAGAGTCGGCACTTAGCTGTCCCGGTACATCAAAAACAACAACAATCACCGAATCTTTCTTCCGCTATTTGGGGGGGGGGGGCTGAATTGTAAAAACAAACATTCCTAACAGGAAGGTTTGTTTTCCTCCCTCCAGCAGGTTTATGAAGGCGCTTCTACCTAGACGGGACTGTAGTGTGCCGTCATCTGTCGACGCCATGTCATTGAGCCTCAGCAAACCCCGACCTCTCTCTATCCACGACTGAGCGGTCTTCTCAAAAACATACAGCTTGCACTGCATCTGAAGTAACAGAGGAGGGGGGGGGGAACAATTATAGAGATTTCTGACCGTGTTATTCGCTGCACGTCTTCAAGCGAAATACCCCGCCTCGTCTTTTACCTGTAAAACATTGCTTTCTGATTCCTCTCCAGTTTTCACGTCGACTTTCTCTAAGATGCACTTCTTGGCTGTGGCTTTGGTGTATGCTGCTGCAGATTCCTCCAAAGACTCCGACACGTTGTTCACTGGTAAAATAAACCACAAACGTGTAACTAATCCTGTAGCAACACAGAAACCGTGCTGCTGCAGGGTAATCAAGGAGCCTGCCTTCCACCCCTGAACAGAGAAGCCTGATAACCTTCTCGGCATCCTTTCCAGAGCAGAGGCACTTGAGCTTTGCGCCCACATTAATGATGGTCTGGGCACTGAGTAGCTATGAAATGGTAAATCACTTTTCAAAGTAAAATATTCTCTCACTCAGGATTCCCCTTTTGTATGTTCAGACACAAATCCTGGTTACAAAGTACAAGCCTGTCATTAGTAACTTATGAAACAATCCCATTATAAGACAAACTAATATACAGCCATAAAATCCACTTTTGTTAAGGTACATCAATAAAAAAGATACAAAATATATTATTTGACAATTTAATTATTATTATTATTGTATTCATGTACAGATACCTGTTTAACTATCAAAGGTCTGCTTTTTGTTGTATTGAGTGGAGTAACGTTTTGTGCTTACATCTAATAGTAATTAATCCAAATAGCAACAGTTTTTTTCACTAACAGGAGGGAGGAGGAGGAGGAGGTTTTTTCACCTTTCTCTGGGGTGGCTTCCTGAGATGAGGGCTCTGAAGCAGGCGCAGCTGACACGTCTTTATTTTCCTCATTTGAGGAGTCACCCCCCTTTGGGGGACTCTGAAAACACAACAGAGTTGATCATTGCAGCTCGTTCAGTTGCAGTCGTTGGGATTTCTGCAGTGTGGCACAAGGTGAACTACTACTAACTCACCAGGACTCGTTCAGACATATTCTGCCCGAAAACAAATTTTGCTCCACTGTCTGCACTGTTTGTGGCATTTTTTGAACTGAAAAGGCAGAAATACAAGTTAATATTGAATTGTGCAGAAATACTATTTTAAAAATGTAAAAGTATGACACGGTTTAAACGACCTTGTGGTAGAGATGTACTGCAAGAAATAATTTGTGCCCTCTGATTGAGAGTCCACGCTGTCCTTTGAGTTGTCTTCTTTATTGTTTTCATCCAACTAGAGAGAAAAAAGGAAAATACACAGGAAGGAAATCTTATGACAGAAAGTAGATTAAGAAATCCCTTCAGACAAATCGTAACCAACCCAGCATGTGATGTAATCCAAGCACAAAAAGGACATTTATTTGTTGTGAAATTTTAAAGTGGACATGTCCACTTACATGTGTTAGGGCTCATGTTAGGGCTGGGACAACGCGTCGACGCAATCGATTACGTCGACGCGTAAAATACGTCGACGCAAAAAGCGTTGTCACTTTAAAAAAAAACACATGACGGCAGCGAGTAGCGGTAACATGTGGACTTAAACCACGCCCCCCGAACACGCAGTTCTACAGTATGGGGATATTTGAACCGAACAGGAAGTGATTCGGTCTTTGCCGGCTTTGTAAGGTGGAAATGGCCGATCATAAAACGACCGTAAGTTTTCAACTTTGTTACTAACGCTGGTTTTTACCCTTTAATTCATCCAGACACCCCCCACGTAGACACACACTCAGAGATAAACACCCAACCTCCGTAAATGCTAAACTCATGTAAGCTGCTTAGCAGTAACATATATCATTAGATTCATTGATGCATCCAAACATTGATCACTAGATTCATCCATTAGGACAATAATCGTTTTGCCAGCACTAGTTCATGTACTCCAGGGAAGCCTACTCTTAAAAAAAAAAAAGCTAGCTAACTTGTGACTCTAAGGGTGTCACTTTTATTCTGCCCCTGGCTGCAGCAGTGAGTTTTAAGTTCAAACAAAAACAAGAACATATAGTCCACTTCTTCATTGTTGGCTAGCCGCACAGAAAACCCACCAACTAGCAATAATGCTCAGGTTTGTAGAGCACTTCATAAAATAGGTCTGTGTGGGGGAGCGCCTGTGTGTTTGAGATGCACCGGTGGTTCACTGAACCGACAAGCTGGAGTCAAGAACCTTGGCCACTATTTGGTTTGATCTCATCAGGTCGGTGTACAGACCGAGCGAACAATCAGCCGACAGAGTATATCCAGAAAACGCGTTTAGCAGTATTTTATGCAGTATTAAGCTCTGGTTAATAAATACCGTTATTTCAAAGTGAAATCTTTCGTTTCCCAAGCACAGATAAACAACAAGATAAGCGGTTACTACATGCATTGCAAACAAAGTTTCTCATCAAAGCCAGATTGGGAATCCTGATAACCACCAGCATCTCCGCAGGTGAGAATCTTCACGTTTCACTTCACTTATGTCACTTAACTTTTATTCACTAATCGGCTCAGTGAGATAATGTGGTCACCTAAGGAATTTTCCACAGCAGGCTGCCAACAGATTTTCAAAACCAAAACAAAGAAAGAAGGTTTCCAAGAACTATGGCATCTCTTCCTTGGACGCTTGCTTCGAGTTCACCTGCTCACTCTATGTCCCAGCCAGCAGAAGGAAAACTCACCTTTGCTCTGTCTTTTATATTCTGACCAAACACAAATGATATTGCTACATTTGACTCTGTCTTCTCTTTTCTTTCTCCATCCTTGTCATCACTCGAGCCATCTTCCTCATTTTCATGTTTCTGAAACAGGAAGAAAAAGAGCAGCAGGGTCAACTAATATAGCTACTGTTCACTGAGCCTTTATCAGATTTGAAGGATCTTTAACCAACAACAACTTCCCCTGCATGCAGTTTCATTAATATCGTCCACAAACCACACTGACTACAAGCTGCACCTTTACTGTGTTTGCAGCTGAGTGTGCGTCGCAGAAAACAAACGGGACCCAGTCTCACTCAGAGAAAAAGTGACATTGCACTTTTAGCAGTCTGGGTCATTGTCAAGTACGTAGCTAAAATACTAGAGAAGTGGCATACAGCAGCAAGACGTGCCTAATTGTCCTAATGCATTTACTTAGCATGCCTATTAGTGTCACAGCAATATAGTTAACATTTCTGGATGAAACGGATTGCAGAAAACAATCAGTTATTAGTTAATTCATACAATGTAGTGTGAGGTCCCGTCAGATAACAAGAATAAGAATGAGAAGCTGCCCGAGTCTCTGGTCTCACTGCAAATCCAGCTGCATGGCTTTAGACTGAGGCTACTAATGACACTATGAAGAGCTGGTGAAGGGCCAGCTGCAGACAAACACCGTGGATTTGGGGTTTATGCACGGGATAAAAACGCACACTTCATTCATTCTTACAAATGGTCGTATGTATAAATAATTCTGTGGGAAACACTGAACACAACTATACTAACCCTGTTGGCACACACATATGTGCACAGAGTAAGAATCTGTTCTTGAACTTCCAGTAGCTCTTATGTCAGCGGCCAAATAACTCCAAAGCGTTCATCTGCATGCCGTTTGAGCGCATTTGTCCGAGCAACATCTGTGCTTCATTATTTCTTCAGTTATCACCATTTCTAACATGTTCGTGACTGAAGAAATAATGAAGCCAAAATGCTTGCTTTACTTGTACAAATGATATGCATGTCAATGAGTCATCACTTTGAAGTCATTTGGACTTTATTAAGTGCTGAAGCCGAAGTCTAATCATAACAAATGTATTAGAAACAGCGACAGCACCGATATTTATTTGGCCTAAACAAATGACTGGAGCTGGCTGGACTGCTGTTCTGAACACGGCGGGAAGCAAACGGACGCTTTCTCTTTGTCAGTCAAATTATGTTTGTCTTTTTCAGCTCCGTCTGAAAGACTCATTAAAAACAAACAAACCTACCTAACGACGGCAGAAGTGTTGCAGTGTAGTAACAGGTTTGTGACAACAGTTTACATATATGTTTTAATAAATATGTTTATATTATTTAATCTAATGTTAGCAAAAAACATAAATAAAACATGTGCTGGAACTTTTCATTCTATGACTGCAGTAAAAAGACAAACATGTCAACACAACAAATATAAACACACAAGCAAAAACTGTAATAAAACTTAAATAAAAAATGATTTTGAATATTCCTCTACTAATTAGAACTAGTTTGGGTTTCGCTGCTTCTCACCGGTGTCTTAGTCAGCGTGGCTGAGTGCTCTGTGTTGTTCAGGAAGAGGGATTGGGTCACAGGTGCACCATCCGAGGTCTTTTTCACACCATTGGTGCCACAACTGGAATCTAGAAACAGAAAAAAAGAGGACCCAGTTCAACTTTTTACCTGTCCTGATGGCACTTAAAGCGGCACACCTCATGAGGGAAACAGCTTGCACAGCGATTGCAATTATATCTTAATTTGCATGTGATTAACTAATGAGCGTAAAAGACTGAGCTTTACTCACTGGACTCTAAATGTGATTTAGAGGGTGGTGCCTGGAGAACTGCAGGGCGGAGGACACTGCGTTGCTGCTCCTTGGGTTTCTGACTAGGGACACCTGCAAGCGAGGCAATTGTTCTCATGCTTTGTACACAAAGTTATATCTTGTACGTGTACATGTTGATGTGTGGGTTTCTATGGCTGCCCAGAAAGCAATTAATTTTTTTGGCTTTACTGAAAATAATCTGTAAATGTTCAAAGCTTTGCCTGGGAGTAGAGTACAAGTTAGGGGTTAAGCCAATATGACATTAATGTCATTTGGGATCCCTTTGACTTTTTTTTTGCGTTCCCTGGGGGTGGGGTGGGGTGGGGGGTGGGGGTCGTATCTGATGTTGTTCCAGACCATAAGCAGCATTTAAATGCTTGACTTTTTGTGACAGCCTTCTAACATAGTTGTACCTTGTATAATCATATCAATTGTTCATGAGGACTGTGCCGATGTCAGTCCTGATAATTAAGATTAAATGTCCTCATCAGATAAAGCCTGAATAATAAATGATAATGCATAATGAACAGGAGCAGTCTGAGTAAACGTCTGCCAAGGACAAACCTTCCCTCCACCCTGTGCATGAACTGAGTCTCTGCATCAACGAGGATATGTGGCTCTAGATGAGTTTGTGATATTTGTTTGACAGCCTCGTGATGATATTTGACGATATCTGCAAGTTTTTCTTATTTCACTGGGATATCTAACGTAGTTGTGAAGATGCAATGTTGCTCCATCTCACAACAGTAGAAACTTTTTCCATATATTTTATATGTGTGGACCAAGTAACACCTATTGCAAAACCATTACATGCAAATCCAGCAATAGCTTTTTGGTTACACTGCAAACAAACAGAAAAACTGAACCGACCACAAAAGCTACTTGCTAGATCTTTGTGGTCAGCTATATAACAGAAACAATCCTTTTTTTTTTTTTACATTTTCATTTAAGTTTAGTATAAATAAAAGCAAACATTTTGCACATGTACCTGAGCTCGGTGCCTGTCCATGTATGAGAGTCGGTGGCTTTAAACGGAACCCCACAGGCTTCTCCTCTGGTGTAACAAACCATAGAAAGAAGCACGTTTTAAAACAAAACAACAACAAAAACATATTCAGGTATTGCACAACAACCTAATGCGAGCATGTTCTCCTGTCTTTGCAAATTTTGTAACCACAGAGCCAGTTACCACAGCAACCCTCATACAGCCTTAAGAGTTGTGTTGGAATCTCAGTAACATGGCGGGCTCTAGGGCCTTTGATCTATTTCTACCTCTGTCTCTTCATCTCAGTGGCTTTATTGGGATGCCATCAAGTAATCAGCACTAGAAGAGAAACCAAAGGCACATGCAAAAAGCCACATCCTGTTTGTCCGCAGCATGTAGGAGACCATCCCAGTGTGCGTGGATGTTAAACCTGGTAAATCAGGCCATCTTAAACCAACTAGTGTGTGAAGCTTAGATTGAACATATGCTAAAGAATATTCAGTCTAATTATAAGGAGTATTTTATTTATACGTAATTAAATACAAATGAACGTGAACATCTTTAAACATTTTCACCAACCAGCAACTCTCAGGACACACGAACAAGAAAGAAAACAGCCGCACGGGCAATAAAAGCAGTAAAACAAAAATTGAAGTGCAACTAAAATAACCACACTTCCAGCACACGTCGTAGTTCTGCATCCTTATGCATTTGTTCGGTACGTTCATCGTTGTTTTTACTTTCAAATACACACGTTGTGTAACATGCTTCAGGCAGTTATCAATTACAGCCTGTTTGTTTGCTCAAGTCGAAGTCCTCTCCGTAAATCTGTTGACTAGTCATTTAAACCTCTACGTCACTTTTCAATTAAGCTCAGCCCATTACAACAAAAAGAAAAATACTAATAATTGGGTCATTTTATCTTTGACAATTTTTAAATCCATAAAAATCATTCTTCCTTGTTCTCCCTTAAAGTGCTTCTGCAATAATCATTTCATATCTCTATTAACAAGTCAGTATTTTTCACAATGATATTTTTGCCCTATTTTGACTCGTCTTACAATGTCATATGATCTTGTTCAAAGTGATTCAACAAAGTAAAAACTGAACAGCTACTCAGCAAATGACTGATTAATCTGAGCTGCACACGTTAAACAAAATCATTTACATTTAACATCTAAAGTGAGACATCATCAAATTTACTCGTCAGACTTCTTATAAATATTATGCTTTGGAGTAACTGGCAGGAAACGCAGACACAGACGAGTGCTGCTGAGCTCAAAGCAAAGTTACCACAAGACGATTATTTACAAGCTCGGTGTTAGAGATATGCTACTGATAAACAATGTTGTTAATCCAGCTTCCTCTCCTCACAGTTACTGTTTCATTTCTTATTTAACAAATATGCATATGTTTTTCTTCCCATTAGCCTAATGTTACGTCAACTAACATAACTACTTTTTTAGCCTTGTAGTTTTCCTGTGCAAATGAACAACAGACACATTAACTGCAAATGACTAAATATGTTGTTTTGGGGGATCCGCATGTTGTTTTTAGGTTGACACAAACAGATCTAACCCTGGCATGGAGCTGAAACCTGAAGCTGAGAAAGTTTAAAACCTTAATTACGCTAACCTACCAGCTGCAGCTGATTTAGAATTCCGGGTTATATTTTATAAATTTGCAATTATATCCAAGACATACTGTAGTCATAGAAAGCCACCATAGACACCTAAGACAGCGCTAAATAAACTAGCTTTTAATACCTAACAAGCTAGTCCTCTGTACCAGTGCACTAGGAAAAGTGCTGTCAGCTATCAGCACGTGACACTAGATCATTCTAATAACAAACCCCGTGTATTTGTCAAGCTCAACTCTGCCTTTTTCAAATTCAAGCATCATAAATTTGTTTTCCAGTTGAATCTGGCAGTTCAGACAGCTGTAATTCATAACAGAGCTATATTACATGGAGGCAGGCTCACAAGCGACTCAAGGCCATATTGTACTTCTAACTTCAAAGAAAAACGAATTATCTGTATTACTGGAGATTTTGAGAGGGCGGCCATTAATAAAAGCTATAGAAAAAGACATTTTTCTGCGTGGTGTACTGAACGGGCTTTTCACAACACATGACGCAAACTGACAGATCTTTGGAACAGTGCGAGCCAAATGAGAAACTGAAATCTCAAAGCACACTGAATACAAAGACTTACATTTAAAACAAACAAAAACAAGATGAACCAATGCAGAAATGTTTTGAATAACACAAATAAACTGCAAAGTCAATATCAATACTACATTCGTAAACATGAGCTTTTAGTTGATGCAGTAAAGACTCTGAAAAGACAGCAGTCGATACCTAATGGACAAAATCAGTGAAACTCAGAGTAAAATAGCCAGATTACAGTCAACCAGTAGATCTGGTGAGAGTTAGGAGTTTGTGGCACTTGCTCAATGACGTTTTAGAAGTCCAAAATGATGTGTGACTTAAAATGTTTAAGTTAGCAGAAGCTACCATTTACCAATTTTAGAGAGCATCTTGTGCCAACTGCCTTAAATTGTTGATGTGTTTGACTTTTAATGCTGAGATTTCTACCACAGGGGCCCTTTAAGCTGTGAAAGGAAAACTAATAGTGGTCTCGATTGCTCACCTGGCTCGGAGTCAGAGTTCCCAGTCGGAGACTGGCAGAAACTTGAGGGCATGAATACATTGTTCTTAGGAACTGCAAAGTAGCAGACAGACACTGCAATCAGCATACAAATCAATGTGTCGACCACAGGCAAGAAGCAACAAAAACTAAACGCTCGGCTTTGCTTAGTCATCACGTGCCCTTACCAGAATGTGGGGGTGGGAATGATGAGGTCCTTTCCCTTTTCACAGGGGGAGTATAGCTTCCCTCATCTTTATCTGAATCTGAAAGAAGTGAAATGATCATGACGGCATGTCAGTTTAAATAGAAAGGTAACATGGACAAACAAAGCAGTCAGTTTGGATATTTTACTTACCTTCTCCATCCTCTGCACTTGAGCCCTCAGCAGATCTCTGCAGGGAAGTGCAAAAAATTGGGGTTTTTTATTTATACCAAAGGAGCACCATTACTCATTAAAATCCTAGGCAGCTTTATTAAATTCACAAAACTTTGACTTAATTGAATTAGAAACAAACTAGCAAGAAAGATGTGTTTTGATTTTGCAGGGAATTCTGCTAACAGTACAATGCCTGCTATTCAAAAACTCAGCTTGACTAAATGTTCGTATAAATAACATCTGCAAACTCAAAAAGGCAATTTTAGCCCTTGTAGATAAAGAAACCAAACAAACTTACCTTCTGTGGTTTATCTTTATGGAAAACAAACACAGGGGGCGCTATGGCAGGCTTGTCTGTTAAGAAAAGATGTAGGCTAGTCATCTAAACACTGACTTAAGGTGTGCAGCAGTACTGTCTGTCTGAGTCTTCATATAACTATGGCTAAAAGACTCTAATGTGGCTCACTTATTCTGTGGACCTGAACACTGTAAGTGTATTTGGACATCTTCTATTTTATAGACTGTACAGCTGATTAAAAATAAAAGTCTTAACTTTTCAAAAATTGCTGTGGGAAAGATCCCAATGAGTTAAACAAGTAATCACCGCTGACCAATTTACATGTAGCAGCTTAACAACAATGTGTGTCAAGCAGCCAGGCGAAATCATGTCATCACACTGAGTACAGTAAACTTAACCATGCAATCCTATTAGAAGTTCCTGGAACAAATAAATCACATGAAGTTTGCCTGAAGTGAACAATCCACAATAAACTAAACAATGTGATCAAATATAAGATATGCAAATACACGTGTTGCAGCTTAGACAAACTAGACAGAGACTGTGTAATTTTAAATAAATAAATAAATAAATAACTAAATGAGAAATGATGAAGCTTTCCACCGGTATTTTGTTGCCTCCATAATCTATGATCATAGCATAATAAGAATAGCTAAAGCCCGGCTAGGTGATAACTTGATGTCAGCTCAAGCCACTTAACGAGTCCATGTTCACACTGTACCCTGTGTAAGATGTGTAATCCTATAACGTTAGCAGACAAAGGTTTTCCTCTGTCTGGGTCAGGCCTGTACACTGAACAGGTGTAGCGTCGCTTTAGCTGCGCAAAACACGCATGCACGCGATATCAGCCAAAAAGCCGGCAGCACACAGCCACGATTGTTTCCTGACGCGACAATCGCCGCTTTGACACACACTCCGCATGGCTTATGCTGATCGTTTGTGTGTGTGTGAAACTAAAGAAAATGTTGTGTGACCTACATATTACCCCCACCTTTGTATCTGCTGTCTGACTCACAATCAGCTAACTTGTCCAACGAATATAAGATTTCCGGCATGCAACACTCCTATTCACCTCTGAAATACAAGTAGCCCCAATGCGTTCCTTGCGTATGTTCACCAGTTAGCATATATACCCATCTGACCCTTTTCAGTAAATAGTCGGCGCCACTGGTTGTTCCTTAAAGCCGATGGAGTTTAGCTCGCTGGCTACAGCTAGCCTGCTAATGCGCTCCAACCAGCATGAGTCATCTCGCCTGACAAACAATGTCACTACAGTTCTCACTTTATTCTCTCATATTAGAGAACCAACATGATGGCAATCTGATTTTAATGGAATAAGAAAAGCGCAGACAAGCAGTGGCTAAACCGAAGCATTGTCTGACTGGCTGACATTTTTCCTCTACGCGCCTAAATGAACGTCAAGCAAACCTACAACGTAACGCTAACAACATGAAATAAACACGGGCACTGTTTCCAATCAGTCGCTCTTACGCTTCAGCTTCGTTACAAGATGTGCTTTTCAACTTTGGCGTAGTTAATTTTGGTGTTTATAACATCCTTAGATCGTTTAGCTCACCACAAATGGCAACAAATACACACACGCCGACTATAAATAGCCGGGTGCTAGCGTTAGGAGGTAAACCGGCTAAATGACAGGCAGAACTGGAGGGCGTTCCGAGACATTCCAAGTATTACCCACAGCCCAGCGTTAGCATTGTTAGCCTGTTTGCTAACGCTGTAACCTTATAAACGCCGCGACGCTATTAATCCGCCTGAAGTCGCCATTAACGTGTGCCACCGTTGCTTTATTTCAGCTATCCAATATGCAAACAGTGAACAGACGCGGTTTACAAGGCCACAGTAGCTGTATTGTTTTTCTCATTCTGCCACTTACTCACCTTCGTTTGCCAAGTCCGCCATTTTACTTCGACGCTCACACACCCACAACCCACCGCGCAGATAACACAAGTCAAGGCAGCAATGTGCTCACAGACACCCGTTTGCTAACGCAGCCAGCGACCCCTGCCCTCACCACCACTCTTTTACTACACCAAAAAACTAGTATGTGTGTGTATGCTTATCGACGTGTTTATGTGCTTCATTATAATTCCGCTAGCCCAAAGGAAGAGCATGACGTTTGCGTGGGTCGCCTAACCCACTATTACAGCTTTCCCAGGCCCCTGTGTACCAACACAGACTTTAAAGGTATTATTAACTGCGATAAAGCGGCACGTAAACACCAGATGATGGCTCGGGTTTGTTAACCTAGAAAACAGTGGTTTGGCAGAAAAACAGAAATACAGTCTCCGAGCACGTCACAAAGGCATCACCGCGGCCTTAAGCGACGACAAGCATTTTGGAGTTTCTTGTCTTTCTTGAAACGTTTGCATACTTGTTTATTTATCTTTCACATTTCAGCTGCAGGCCTTCCTTCTTCTGGGCAGAGGTTATTTAACGACATTCCCAGTAAAGTAAAGGTAAACAACCAAGGCGTCGTTCATGTTTCCTGTTTCCGAGTGATGAGTCTCCTGTGATCGCCGTGCGTACATTTATACACGGTTTAT
>VURO01010643.1:2002-17064 GCA_015108175.1 Pelvicachromis taeniatus
GTGAATACAGTTCCAAATAGTTTTGTAGACAGATTTTTGCTACTTAAGCCATTCACCATAATATATTCAAGTTACAGTTTTATGATGGGCTGAAAGCTGCTGTCGGTTTTTTAAGAGCTTCAATATTGCATTAACATCTGGGGAATTTCATTCATTTTTATGCGTAGCTCTCTATATTTTTTGATTTCAGGGTGACAGTTGATGCAAAATCAGTTGTTCACGGGCAGTTGTGGGCTATCCCTTTGTTATGTCTTCATAAATTAAGCTGAAGATTATTGAAAGCTACAGCATATGGACAGCCTGTAACTTGAATATGATAACAAAGTTTGTGTCAGCGTTCAAAACTATGTGAACCTAATATTTAGGACATTTGTTCTGTCCTCAGCTAAACCCAGGATTCAGCCAGCACCCTCCCTCCTGAAAGCCCTGCTTGGCCAAACAGTGACTCTACCTTGTGTAGCACAGGGAGAGCCCAGCCCTGATATCAGCTGGTTTCGCAATGGATCACCTGTTGGGATCAAGAATGTTACACCGCTGAGGATCCAGCAGGTCAGCCTTGCCGACCAGGGCGCCTATCGGTGTGTGGCCTCGAACAGTGCAGGACAGGAGACCTTGGAGATCAAGCTGGAAATTCTTGGTGATTGTCACGATTTCAATTCCTCAGACCCTGCTTGTTCACTTGGAGAGCTATTAAATTGTGATTCGTGGCTGTTTTCTATGATATATCTGAATAACTGGACGTTATACTTGGTCATATTAATGTTCACTATTGGTGCATCTGTTTTAGGCCCTCTCACTGTTAGAAGCACATTCACTTTGGTGCACATGGACCATACAAATTGCCAAACAGTGAGCTATTTGGCCATCTGACAAACATTCACAAAGGGGGATAACTTTGGGTTAAGAACTCAGACTCTTGTCCATTTGTACAGAATCAAACCTTCTTGTTATTATTTACGTGATATATAAATAATATTATTCTCCCCGATCAGTCCCCTTTTATATTTCCATGCCCTTGTTCCTCTGTGACACACGCTCTTACTCATCTTCAGGCTGCCTTTGATGCTTTCCCAGCTTCCCTACTTAATCATTTACTCATTCTCAACATCAAGGAGATCAAGCGCACAGGGACATTCAAACTTCTCCCAAACCAAAACTCATCTTTTAAAAGCTAAAACCTGTATTTTCCATTCTTCTTACAGATGTTCAAGCTTTGCCAGCTGTTGTTTCTTTATGCAGTAACCCCTGTAATTGCTTTGATTCTCTCTATTTCACGTTGGTTTCAGTTTGACTTACATGTGCCGTTTGTATGGTGCTGTCACTTTGTGGTGCATTTTTTAGGGTCGCTCTTAAAAAATGATCTCGATCCCAGTATGACTATCTGATTAAAGAGATAAGAAAAAGAGGTCAGCCTGGCTCAGACTGTCAAAGCATGATGCACTCTCTGGTCATTGGGGAGACTCTGTAAGGTTTTTCAAATCATTTTTAGATCCTATTGAGGCTTCTTCTTACCCCAAAACCTACATACTAATTATCATTACACCTCTGATTTATTAGTTGTCCTTAGCACTTAACATATTTCCCTGTACTCACAGAGGCCCCGTCCTTTGCCGAACCCGGAGATGTTATCATGGAGAAAGTCGCAAACAGCAAGGTCATCATCCCTTGCCCTGCTAAAGGTATGGAATGATTCACAGAAGAGTCAGCCTGGACTGCTGTTTATATAAAGTGTAATTCAAGTTTTAGGGAGCCTAAAACTGAACTGTCATCTTTCAGGTTTGTTTCTGTAACACAGAAAGGGGGAAAAGGAGAGAAATCTATTTTACATGTAGGACAGTGATGTGTTTTTGTGCACAATCAAAAGAATGTTTCACTGTTACCACAGACTCCAAGTTGCCGTCTTAAAAGAAGAAGCTTCTTTTCATAGTAGCTCCCGGATGCATCCCTTTGTCTCTATTTCCCAACATCCATTTGCGAACGAGGGATGTGGAGGACCTGCCGTTTTATCGAAACGCGGCAAGCGTCGGTGATGCGTCTCCGTCTGCACTGACGGCCACTCAGTGGCAGCCCGCACAAACAGGTATTGTTTGTGTGGAGCTGTGCCATGGTAACCAGCTCAATGAGAGGAGGTGAGGACTGCGTCTAATGTGGAGCAACAGCTGGAACATCAGTCTGCCTCCTGCCTCTGTGAGCCACATCTGCTTTCCTGTGTGTCGGGCCTGCTGGGAGCGGAATCCTAATTACAGGCTGCTTCTGGCAGATAAAGGACAGAGATGTCTGAGGTGCGCCATGAAGCACAGGAAGAGAAAGATGAAGCCTCGCTGGCCCCGTCTTTCTTCCGAGTCATACGGACGGGTTGACAGTACCGGTCCTCAAAGGCACCCAAATACTGAAACGCTTGATGCTCTTGACGGACCGGAGAGGCCGTCAGCCAGCAGCACCAAACGAGGATCCCCCTTTCTTTTGTCCTTTTTTGTTTCTTTGAGATCTATCTGCACGAGGGGAAAAAAGCACAGTCTCTGCCAGAAGGAAATTATTAATTCACCAACAAGCGCATTGCATTTGATAGAGGTAATTATTGGAGAAACACATGGAAGAGATAATCTCCGACTTCGTCAGCCCCGGCAAATAAATTCAGAGGCTGCTAATGAGATCTGTTAACATCTAAAACACAACATCTGTATGCATTTCCCCCAGCAATGAGATAATGAATTTGCTTCAGAGCTCCTTAACTGTAAACACGTGTTCTGAGAGGAAACAGACAGCAACATCACCTTTGGTTGTGCTGCGTCTCCTCCGGGTTTTGGGGGGATCGAGGAGGAAGGGTGCTGCGGTTGATTTTCAAGTGGTGTTTGTAAATCTGACACCTCTGTAAATCCAGTGAGTGTGGCATTTAGTCCATCCTCTGTGCTGCTCTGTTAGTCTGTTAGGGAATCTGTTGTGGGGATTTTTTGGGGCTACAAAGCTTTTTGAAATTCTCCACCTTGTCCCTGATCCAGTTTTCTTCCGTCGGGCATTTCTAGCTCTATTTCCACCCAATAATCCACCGAACGCATCTGTTTTTAAGGCTCCTGAGGAAACACGCCAGTGTCTTTGAACCGCTTGTTCAACCACTCCCTTTCTTACCGCTCTTACTCTCTCGACTCACTCTCGTCCCAGTGTTTAGCAATAAATCTTTATGTCTGCGTTTTAAACATTACATCCTCCGTCACTCCACCATGCAGTGTTTTAATTTTTTTATTTTTTTTTTATGTGACTTTGACCTTGAAATCCTAAGCCTGCAGGCGACAAGGACTCTAACCATTTTGGCATCCACTCCCCTGCCGTCCTGCTGTCCAACAGATAAATGCAGAGAGCTGGCTTTTTGTTTTAGTCTGGGCTGCTTGCCCGTTAAGTTATCCTGCACAGAAGAAGAGAGATGGAAGTAACTTTTCTTTCTGTCCGATATGATCAATAAAGCTCATTTTATCCTCACTCGCTTTTCTTGTCACTGCACCTGCAGGTTCGCCTAATCCCAAAGTACGCTGGTTCAAGAATGGCCTGGAGATACACCCCGAACAGCCCGACTTTTCCGTGGCGAGGGATGGAGCTCTTGTAATTAGCGCAGCGTCTGCCAGCCACAGTGGGGACTTCAAGTGTGTGGCAGTTAATGAGGCAGGTTCTGTTGAGAGAAAGACTAGGCTAAAAGTCAATGGTGAGAACTTATGTTATTGCTCTTTTCCTGCTGTTAAAAGAATATTTTACACATAACGATGGTCCAAAAACCTTTCTTTCTGTGCTGTCTTAGTTCCCCCTGAAATTCAAGATAATGGCAAACCGCTGAACCTCACTGTCACCTTGAAGCAGCCTCTCACGCTGGGATGTGATGCCTTTGGGATCCCCTCTCCAACAATCACCTGGACTAAAGATGGCAAAGCTGTGAGTGTGTCATCCTGGATTCCCATTTACAAAAATCTAAAAGCCAGGTTACATGTTTTTACTGTAAATGCTATCTTGTTGATCTCTAGCGGTACAATGCCACCAAGTGGCAATTACTTCAATAACATTTAAAACACTGTGGCTGCACTCAAGCTGATTTCTTTATGTCCAGGTGGATAGCCCTGGGGTGTATCTTCAGAATGGAAATAGGCTTCTCAGAATCTACAGAGTTCAGCCTGAACATGCAGGACAGTTTGCCTGCACAGCTCAAAACTCTGCTGGAGAGACCCAAAGACAATATAACATAGTGGTGCAAGGTGAGCTCATAATAAACCTGTTTTGACATGGATAGGTGGGAAGAAAGATCAGTTTGAGGATCTGTGACACATTCAGCATCACATTCAAACTTGTCATTGAGTATGTGGTGTTTCTCGCCAGCTCCACCTGTGATCTCAGGAATATCAGGAATGCAGGAGTTTACTGTGGTACTGGGCCAGGAGGTGGAGTTTCAGTGTCGGGTTAGTGGAAAACCAGCACCAAGAGTGGAATGGAGCCGCGACGGAGAGTAAGAATCTCTTTTATCGACATGACATTCGGCAGCATACACAGGATGCAGGAGGGACTGAATTGATTTGATCATCCTCTCCCTTCTTTCTCCAGGGTTCTGTCCCCCGACGGAGACCCTCATGTGGAGTTTCTGGAAGATGGCCAGGTGCTGAAGGTGAAGTCAGTAAGACCGAGAGACCAGGGCCTTTACCAGTGTCTGGCCAGTAACGACGCAGGAACTCAGATGCGCCAATTCAGACTCAACGTTCAAGGTTGTTTTGATGTAAACCTTCAACCACACTCACCTGAATTCAAAAACACATATTGATTTAACACCTATGAAAAGAAAACCCCCCAAAACAAGGATATTGTTCTGACGTTTTTCCCTAAATTGCTGCTGTTATGGCAACACTTTCAGAAAGATAATTGCGAGGCATGATATATAATTCATGTGAATGCCCAGCCTCTATAGTAACATAATTTAACATCGTATTTAGCTGCGTGGTCGATGTGCACATATTGAATTCTCTTTATGCAGCAGTCTGGACATTTCTCTGTCAGGTGCTGTAATAGCCCAAAATACCACGCGCTGCACTTCTCTTTTAGAAGGTTTCCTACACAAAAACACAGCAGTCGTCCGTGGCTCCACTTATTCTGTACCATGTGCCAGGAAAAAATGATCTGGCTGTTAAACATGAATGTTTTCTGTGTTTTTTTTATGCCAGCCCCTCCTACCATTAAGGGGACTACTGAGGCATCAGAGGTGTCAGTGGTGCTGGGTTTCCCTGCAATCCTCCCCTGCGATGTTGAGGGCTCCCCCACACCCAGCATCACCTGGCTCAAGGACAATCACCCCATCGTGTCCACTCCCCAGCTGACATACACCCGCGGTGGGCAGGCTCTGCGGCTGGGTTCGGCGCAGGGAGACAGCAGCGGCCTCTACACCTGCAGGGCTACAAATCCAGCTGGCACAGCCATCAAGCACTATTCACTCAGTGTTCTGGGTAAGAGATGTGTGCATCTCTAACAAGGTAAAAACTCAAAGAAGGATTTGATTTTTAATGTTTTCATCTTTTCAGTCCCACCACAGATAGAAGGGGACTCTACCTCAGTAATGTTTGGTGGTCGGGAACAGAAAGTGCGGATCAACGGGAGCTTAACTCTGTCCTGCCTCGCCAAAGGTTTCCCCGAGCCCAAAGTCCAGTGGTTCAAAGATGGACAGGTCCGTGTGTGTCACCGTTAAAAACTGTGCTTCCTAAAATCAAAATGTGTTTTCAATGCAACAAGTTCTAACCTCTGCCAGCCTCTATTGGCAACTGGTATGAATTACAGCAACCCTCTTGCACAACCCACCTCCACTCGCCTTATTTAGTGTGATGAGTAAGCCAGTTAATTATAGACATAGAGGAAGAATCCAGTGATTAAACCTCAAGACATAAAACACTGTGTGATTTCTGTTTTTGTTTTTTTCTTGACCGACTGTGTTTTGATGTGCTGTGTCCTTTATTCTGTTCAGTATGCGAGTGTGCATGTATGAATATTTTGCAGGGCCTACAATACGAGAAGCAGGAATTGGATTAAAGATGATGTAAAATATGATTTTCTTTCTGAGTGTGGGTGGAAGCACTGTATGTCTTGGGTGTTTTTAAGCCACATTTAAAGATCTGCTAAATATTTTCTTGACACAGTAGTTCAAAGAGATAACAAATCTTAAATCTAGCTTAAAGAGCACTTTTGAACGGTGTAAAGTATCAGAGACAGTGTGTTTTATTTATTCATCAGCCCACAGATTCCTGTGAGCAATACTTCACATTAACTGTGTATTTTCTTTGTGTTTTAGCTGCTGACTGGAAACGTCCACGCTGGCATTAAAGAGAGCGGCCACTTCCTGCACATAGAGAAGGCCATGCTATCCCATGAGGGTCAGTACACCTGTGTGGTCACCAACTCTGCAGGAGAGGACAAGAGAGACTTTCATGTAACTATTCAAGGTGTGTTTGGTTAATTTAATATATAGCAGCTAGAAAAACACTTTTTATTGAAAGCAATCTGACTCTAATGTGCCGCTGTCTCTCTAGTCCCTCCAATTTTCCACCGAGTGAATAACAAGGAAGCATCCTGGGGTTTGGGGCACGAAGACGACGTTAATGATGAGAACGCGGTAGAGAAGCGGGAAGTTGTGCTAGGCCATCAAATCAGCCTGTCCTGTGAGAGCAATGCCATTCCCCCTCCCAAGCTCAGCTGGTATAAAGACAGCAAAAAACTAACGTCTGCAGATGGAGTGGTGCTCCTTCCAGGTCAGGGAAAACTCTGTCCGGGCTCATGTAAAACCATTAGTGCAGTTGTTATATATAAGTGAGGATTCATTTTTATTGTATGACAGGTGGACAAGTGCTACAAATTGCCCGAGTGCAGAAGGAGGATGCTGGAAAGTATACGTGTCAGGCTGTTAATGAGGCAGGGGAGGATCGCATGCACTTCGATCTGGAGATTCTAGGTAAGCAAGTACATATACAAATACATAAGTTAGCTGTAATTAAAATGTTTGCAATAAAATCTATTATTATAGAGATGTAACTTAATAATTTCAGTTGTGTTTAACATTCATAGTCCCTCCTGTTATTACTGGAGCATCAAAGGAGTTTATGGAGGAGATGGGAGCAGTGGTTAACAGCACTGTGGTTCTACACTGCGACGTGATTGGACACCCAGCTCCAGTCGTCTCCTGGCTGAGAGACGGGCAGCCGGTGCACACGGACTCACAGCACCACATCAGCGAGGATGGGACTCAGCTTCAAGTCAGTTATCGCTGACCTTTATGCACTGTTGCCAGCAAGTAGACAGATGCGACTGTAACGTTCTGTAGTGAAGAATAACACTTGTGTCCTAACTTACAGCTTCTCAGTGTCCAGGTTTCAGACATGGCTGGGTATTCGTGTGTGGCAGAGAATAAGGTTGGAACAGTTGAGAAGCTCTTCAGTCTGACAGTGCAAGGTAAAAAAAGCAAACACAAAAAAGGTCTTTACTGTGATATTGTGAAATGCAACTCTCTTTGTTTCTTTCAGTCCCTCCTAGAATAACTGGCCCTAAAGAGGAGGATGTTAGTGTGACTCAGGGCCACATGGCGTCTTTGCTGTGTGACGTCCAAGCATACCCTCCTCCAGAGATCACCTGGACCAAAGATGGGCAAGTCCTCCATTTCAGCACCAGCATTCACATTCTGCCAGGTTAGCCCTTGGGGCATCTTCAATACCCAAATCCTTCAATCAGGCGCATTGTATTAGGTAGAATCTAATTCTTGCACTGATATTTCATATGATTATTTGATATATTGCCTATATATATGTAATAGGTGGCCAGATGCTACAGTTGCCCCGGGCCAGAATGGAAGATGCAGGGCAATATGTTTGCACAGCCACCAACTCAGCAGGGCAGGACCAGAAGAGTATCCTCCTGAGTGTTTACGGTGAGCAAACACACTGTGACCCATCTGCACAATTCAGCCACATATACAGATGATCAAATCCCAAAACACTGCCTGGCAAAAAAAAATCTGTTTATCTGAAGCCAGCTGTGAATAAGAAGAGTTCAGGAGTGACTCATTCTAATTCTGAATGAATCAAACTGAGATCATGTCCTTTCTGTATGTGCAAACCAACAGTCGTGCCCACCCTGAAGCCCCGGCACGATGCTGAGTCAGACTCAGCGACCCCGCAGGTTGGCTCCTCAGTCACCTTGCGATGCGAAGCCCACGGCTTTCCGGAGCCTGAAGTCACGTGGTACAAGAATGGGCTCCAGTTGGCTGAAGGGAACGGGCTAAAGATGGATCGGTACCAGCTGGAGATAATAGGAGTCCAGGTCAGAGTCATCACACATTTTTTATGACTGCAAACAAAACATAAAAAAGGATTTTAAGGGGTTTTTCAACCACGTGCTAATGTGTAATGTATACATATTTTGACTGCACTCACTGCTCCTTTCTCTGGTGCATTTAGAACCACTGAGATAATTCTAACAGGCTGGAGCTGAGATCACCCATCTGAGTGCATTTGAAACCAGTGTTCCAAAAAGAAAAAAAAAAAAAACAGAGGAAAAAAAAATCTTAAATCCATTTGGATTATAACTTGTAAAGAAAGCACACCTCACAAATTTTTCCTTTGTGGTTACTAGATGGGAGATAGTGGCACGTACACTTGCAAAGTGTCCAATGTGGCCGGACAGGTGGACAGGACCTTTAGGCTGACAGTTCATGGTAAAAATCACTCTGTAGTGTTTTGGAACAAAAACATTGTAGACAAATCCCTTTAATGGCCTAAATTGTCATAAATATATATTTACAGTTCCACCTGTTCTGGATGGACCTCTTCGAGAGTCTGTAAATTACAGCCTGGGCTCCCATGTGGCCCTGCTATGTGAGGCCACAGGAGTACCCGTTCCCAGCATCTCTTGGCTTAAGGATGGAACCCCTATTGGTAAGTGGGAGAGAGTGATGTGGAAATGTGGAGAAATGCAGACATGCCAAAGGGTGTCACAGCTAGATTAAGTGGATCTGTGTGGTTTCCAGAAAGCAGCCTGCAGTGGCAGTGGTCTGTTCGAGGCAACAGGCTGGAGCTGGGGCCTCTCAGCCTGTCTCACGCTGGAACATATACTTGTGTGGCCAAGAACAGCGAGGGAGAAACACGAAAAGAGTACACAGTCACCGTGCAGGGTAACGAGGTTTCTTTACACGTATGTTAGTAGAGAACTGATTTCAAGAGGTGTTTAACAGTGATCTCTGCCCCGCTCAGTCTCCCCCACCATCCTGGACTCTGACCTCCCATCTGAAGTGAGTGCACCCAGAGGAGAGGAGCTGACCCTGGAGTGCAGAGCGAATGGAATCCCCACACCTCGCCTCAGCTGGCTGAAAGATGGAGTGACTCTGGAGGGTTCGGACGTCCGTCACATTGCGTAAGTCATTCCCGACCCCACTCTGTGAAGTGTGAAGTAATCATAACAATGGTAAATATTTGAATCAATGAGCACCCTTCATTAAGGGTTTGGGAAAATGTCACCGTTAATCAGAAACACAGAGAATGATGTGCAAGACGAACAAATGGTTTATAGTCTCTTGCCCAGTTAGATCATGAAAAACTGCGAAAGCAGCTGCTTCACAGCTGTTCGCCAGCTTATGTGGTCATCAGACAACAAGCGACTGTGTTTATGTATCTGCATGCGACTGTGAGAAAACTGTGGGATGTGGGTGATAATGAGAGAATTACACCGAGGTTCAGATGTGGACGAATAATAGAGAAAAATGGATGTGAAAACAAAGCGTGCTTGTTCTCTGGCAGCGTGACCTCCGATGGTAGCGCACTGACTTTGCTGCACCTGAGTCCTGAGGATTCTGGGACGTACACCTGCCTGGCTGTGAATTTGGCCGGCCAGGAGAGCAAAATCTACACCGTCTTTGTGCTAGGTTGGTTTTGCACCCTTCGTTTTGTTTATCTGCGTTAAGTTTCTTCTTCACAGTCTTTTTCATCTGTGGCAGTTCCGCCATCTATTTCTGGTGAGACCACCATCCCCAAAGAGCTGCAGGTCACGCAGGACAGCGCCGTGACGCTGGAGTGTCATGCAACAGGAAACCCCCCCCCTCAGATCAGCTGGCTGAAGAATGGGCATCCGCTGCTCCTCTCTCCCCGCGCTCGGCTCCTCTCCGGTGACTCTTTGCTGAGGTCAGCTAAGATAATTACAGCCTGTGTTGTAAAAAGATTACAGGTTGGTGGATGAGGTCACTCTAAATGTTCTCTTTCTTCATAAAAAAAGGATTTCTCCTGTGCAGCTGTCTGATTCTGGAGTTTACACGTGTGTGGCACGCAGCCAAGCTGGTCTTGCAGAGCTCAGCTATGATGTCCAAGTCCAAGGTACAATCCCAACTGCAGATAACATGAAAACAGAACATGCTGGGTCGGAGGGGTTTGACTCTCTGTGTTTATGGTCTGCAGTGCCCCCTGGTGTGAATCACGTCGAACCAGTGGAGCCAGTTACAGTAATCCAGGGATCCTTGGTGACTTTGTCCTGTGAAGCACGTGGCGTCCCCCCTCCGAAGTTAACGTGGATGAAAGACGGCCAGCCGCTGTCCCTTCACCGCAACCTGCTGCTGGATGGACAGGAGACAAGACTGCAGCTTCCTGATGTGGCCCCCACAGATGCGGGCTTCTACAGCTGCGTGGCTAGTAACCAGGCTGGAAGCAGTACCAAGAGCTTCAACCTCACCGTGCTTGGTACGATCACCGTCTTTTTATTTATAAAGAAAAAGAAAATAAGCTAACACATTCTGCTTTCTAATGCAGAGCCTCCAAAGATAGTCAGCGCCAACTCACCAGAAGAGCTGACCATAGCAGTGAATAGTCCACTTGAGCTGGAGTGCTCTGCTGTGGGAGTCCCACCTCCTACCCTCAGCTGGCTCAAGGATGGTCAGCCCATGGAGAGAACTGGCATCGTTCAGCAGGATGGAAACTTTATCAGAATTAGCAAAGTTCAGGTATAAATTACAGACAGACGGTGCGAGCACATGTTCTCCTGAGATTGGCATTTTGAGGGGTAAAACTATGTTTAAGACAATGTATGTCACTAAGAGTTTTTCTAAGCAATCACTCCTGTTAAAAACAAACAAACAAATAGAAAACCATGCCCACTCTTTTTTATCTCATAGATGATAAACTGAAAAAAAAACTTTAGTTCCTTTAGTCGAGTGTGAATTTTAAAGCGTTGTCATGCAACAACCACTCAAGTTGATTGATACTGTCTCTTTAAAGGTCGAGGATGCGGGTCTGTACACCTGCTTGGCCAGCAGCCTAGCCGGAGAGGATGGAAAAAACCACTGGGTCCGGGTCCAAGGTGACACAAGCTGTTCTTGGATATTATTCAGCCTGGGAGAAATATGTCATGCCCCCCTTTTCCCTTAACTTCCTCCTCTCTTTGCACCTGGTACTGTATGAATAAAGCTCTGTGTGAGTTCAGGAATAAAAGTCTGGATTTTTACACAAGTGAAAAACAGACTTGCGCCGCTTGTATATCATTCTTGCTGTTTTGCACGCAATATGACATGCATGCAGCGCAGGGTGCATTTTCTTGGGTTTTTATTGATGGCCTGACTTTAATTTATGAGCATGCCCTACTCACTATTTATTCCACTTATTAATATTAGAGTAAAATAATGCTTCTATAAATATAATCATACACAATGTAGTTAAGACATGCCAGACTGCTTAGATCAGTGTTTTCCCAAATTCATGATGTTTCTTTTCCCCTTTCCTGTAATTAAGACACACTCTTCTAGATGATTCAAAACTGTGTGGCACACATTTTTATAGCACTTTTTTTTAGTAATGTTTTTTTTAAGTGAAAACACGTGCTTTTTATATCTGTCCCCGATCTACATTGTGACTTAATCTGTTCCACACGGCCTCATAACTTTACCAAGCTCTTCCTGAAGGAGCACTTCAGGCACTTTTTTTTCTTTTACTTTCCTTTTTTTGGCTGTTATTGTGGATCCTATAAATCTTAATGGTCAGTGGTTGTGTTCCAGTACCACCAACGCTCCTTGGCTCCAGTGATGTGAGGACATTGACAGTGCCAGTTAAAGGTCACCTGACTCTAGAGTGCCTGGCCGACAGCGACCCTCCTCCAGACATAGAGTGGTACAAGGGTGAAACCAAACTGCAGGTACAGAATCTGAATTCAAAAATTGTCCTCGGCTATTAAAGGTATTGATGTGCTCTCTGACTGTCTGTCTATCTTTCCTTTCCTTCTGTTATATCAGCTGGGTGGTCGTATCCAGCAGCTGGCTGGGGGTCAATACCTCGAGATACAGGAAGTCAGGTCTGAGGATAGCGGCCAGTATAGCTGTGTGGTTACCAACATGGCTGGAAGCAGCAGTCTCTTCTTCACTCTGGAGATACTCTGTAAGTCTACCCGTCAATAATGAGATTTTGTTTTCATACTGTTTTCATACTTTTGAACTGTAGACATAAACACATGACAGCCAAATATTTAACTCAGCAAGTTGCCAGTTACTGCATTAAGTAACCCGTCCAAGTTATCAAGGAGAGAGTGAAAGACCAAACTACCGGCAAGTGGGCCATTCTTTGGGGCAATGCCAAACACTGCAGACAATGGAGCTGCTTCTAAAAATGTTTTGCAGTAAAAGCGTTAGTGAGCTATGAATGAGTGGCACGTTGAACTGCTCGCATATGAATAAGTGAACTGCTCACAGTGAATAAATCTGGATACTTTGATTTGTCACAGATTTAAAAAAAAAAAAACCCAAACAAAACCAAACACTTTGTGGTGTAACCGTCTTATTGATCCAGTCCGGTTTCTATCTCCTCCTGGTTTCTAACCCGGGATCTACATGTACAGCAAATGTGCTAACCACTACACCACTGAGCCCCTAGTTTAATACGAAAAAACAAAGAAAGAAATGTTTAAAAGAGCTAAAAGAGCTATCACTTTAACACATTATCACAACTCATTTTGAACTTCTATAATAAGGTCATAGATACATGCTCAGAGTAGCTAGTTGTAGCTGAGGCTCTGCAGTAAAATAGAAGAGAAGCCTAATTAATTGTTCGAGGTGGAAATCCCCAGACACCCCACGGTATGATATTATCACAATTCTTCACAATGCAATATTACTGTAATATGCTGAGTATTGAATATTGCACATATATTGTGATTTATTCCCTTTTTCAACTGCAGATAATGTTGCCAAAGTTAAACGTTTATATCCAGTAAGATAATGTCATCTCAGTTCTCTTTTTTTGCTGGATAATGAGGTTGTCAAATATACCAACACTGTCACTGAAACCTGCCATAAATGTTTCTATAACATGGAGTCAGTCTACTATTGTTATATTTTACTATACTATACTGTTATATAGTAACTGATAATACAGCAGTCAACTGTGATAAATCTGTAAAGATTACATATGCTCAGCAGCATTCCTGCTCCATAGGAATAAAACTAGAATACAACCAACTGGCAGCCAGTTGAGCTTCCTCATTAAGAAAGACTCAGTCAGACTGTTGGCAACCTGTCTGCAACAGGCCGACTGCAACTGTTTGCACAAAGTTTGGGCGACATGTGTAATCACTTTGTGAGAAAGCAATCAAATCTCTGTGAACTATTAATTTAGAAAGGTAGGTAGTAACGCTGTACTTGTGTACTTGCTGTTTGTGGTGGTAAGGAAAATAAGTGTTTGGTGTGTTGTTCAAGATTCACGTTTGGGGAGAAAAAAAATAGTTTTATTTGCTAAACACAACAAAATTCTGTCTCCTTACTTCCAGTACCACCTGTAATAAAGGACAGCAGCTCAGTGGTGACTGTACACATTGGCCAGGATGCAGTTTTACCCTGTGAAGTTGAAGGCGACTCCTCGCCTGTGGTCATGTGGAGGAAGGACGGCTTCCCCGTGCGACAAGATAACAATAAGTATGTCCTGAGATTTCTCGCAGGCGTCTGTAATTGTATATATGTCACACTCGACTGTATCTGTCGAACGCAGACACAGTGTATCCTCAATTCATTTATTTTTTGTGCATTTCAGATACACCATATTATCAGAGGGCTCATTGCGAGTACATGCAGCTCAGATAAATAACGCTGGTCGCTACTACTGCACTGTGTCCAACCAGGCTGGCTCAGATCACAGAGGAGTGGATCTTCGTGTATTTGGTAATTACAGCATAAGCAGTACTTAGCTTGTGACGATTTTAGGGATGCCAGCAGCTTTAATTTTTTTATGGTTAAAACAGCATTTTGATTGAGCTGAAGGTCTTCTGTGTCTTATTAGTGGGTCCCTCAATCAGTCCGGGTCCATTCAATGTGACAGTAACCACTGGTATCAGAGGTCTGCTTAGCTGTGAGGCTGCAGGTATACCTTCTCCTAAAGTATCCTGGAAGAGGAATGGCACACCCCTGGATATCAGCCAACAACTGGGTGCATACAGGTATAGACAAAGCTATGCCTGTAACACTTCAAATACACAATTGGTATGCAGTACAACTCATACAGCTATAAAAACTTCAAAGCTGATGCAGTTCTGCTTATCTGTTCAGGTTACTGTCCTCAGGGTCTCTGGTTCTTTTGTCCCCAGCCAATGAGGATGAAGGTTATTTTGAGTGCACTGCAGTCAATGATGTTGGAGAGGAACGCAGAGTCATCGAGGTCATCCTGCAAGGTATCGATTTTAAAGTTTTGTGAAAATCAGCCGCCTGTAGAATGCCATTTGAGATAATTCCCACCAATTTGCCATTCTCTCCCGTAGTCCCTCCATCTATTGAAGATGATGTCACGGCAGTTAAAGCTGTGAAAATGTCTCCTGTCGTGTTGCCTTGTCACATACAAGGACGCCCGACACCCACTGTCACCTGGACGAAGGGTGGAGCCAAACTGAGCTCCAGAGGAGGAAGCTACCGTGTCCTTCCCACTGGTAAAGAAGCACACCATTTGCTGTTTCCTTACATATTCATACATCAGTAAACACATGTTCTTTGTACTCATTTTAATGCAGGAGAGTTGGAGATAACTGCTGCTTTGCCCAGTCATGCTGGCAAA
>VURO01010645.1:2678-15972 GCA_015108175.1 Pelvicachromis taeniatus
ATAAGGAGTATATTTTTTTTTTTTTTTTTTTTTAGTTTAGACTGTCCAGAGACAAAGAACTAAAAAATATTCAATATACTTATGAAAATATACTCACTTATAAGACATTTCTTTAGCAAAGTGCGCATACTATCCCAGTTTTAAGTCCGTTGGCATATGTTCACTCAAACAATATGTATAGGCCCAATGAGAACACCCCAATTATTTGTGTTAGGTGTGTAAGCCTTTCCAAATTAAGACACGGAATAAGCAAAACCACCAAAAAGAAAGCTTTATTAAAGAAAGCTGATACTATGGGAACAAAGCCCAAAATGAGGAAAAACCAGTGAAGCAGAGGACAACATGAGGGACTGTTGCAGGGCGCATGAGTGAAACAATCTCACAGATGAGATGACAAAGACCGGCAGAAATCACTTTAGGTGAACGCACACGAGGGACAGCCGGGTAATAAGGAACAGGTGAACTTAGAGTGGAGCAGATGATTACAAGGAAAAACACAAATACTTCCTAAAGTTCTTATTTTTACTTACATGTAACAGAATACAGTCACATGTAAATGTTCGGGCCATCTCTCCTGTCTTTACATTTTACTTCCAAGGAACCGGACTTTCTTGTAATTCAGAAACCTTTTTCACGTTCTTCAGGCTTTCTGAAAGTCCTTCAACGTTTTTTCTTTGGACATCGTTTTTCAATCATTTTCAGTGCAGTCCTTTATTTTGTTTGTTCCTATGAATCATTCGCACATAACAAAGGCACCTAACTCAAGGGACAAACTTTGTTACTGGCACGTTGCCAGCAGCTTGTCATAAATACACAATTTCCCTGCACAAAAAATGCCAACGATAACACAGTTTGATGGGTTTAAATGAGCCTTTTTGCACCAACAAGGTGATTCTCAAAGAGCTATTAGCCAAAAACCTGACATATGTCAGCATGGTGAGCAGTGAGTCCTTAAAATCTTTGAGGAAACTAAACAAGTAGAGGACAAATGAACTGGCAGGTTAAATAAAAACATCTACAGCAGACGAACAGAATTGGAAAGTTGTGTCCTTAAGAAATAGCAAAGAACGGACACAAGACCTGAGAGATGCATCTGGCCCTTCGCTCGATAGCTCTATTATCGACTATTCACTGAAGCCTCATCAGAAATGGTCTCAGTGTTGGTTGTCGATAAGCCATTATACAAGAAGATAATGTGTGGCAAAAGGTAGAGTGGGAAAAAGTAGAGTTGTGAAGTTATGAAGGGTTATGAAGCAAAATTTGAATTCATCAGTATGTTCAGAGGAGGTTAGGACAGAGAGGAACGCTAGAGAGTGTCTACATCCACCTGTAAGACACAGGTAAACACAGGGATCTCGTCTAAATGGATGGAATTTAGCAGACACCTTTTTTTTATTTTGATCCGTCATGCAATTCACCAGGAAACCATCTGACTGCCAACGGCTTCATTTTTCTGCATGGCAATGATGCCAAACACACTGCCAGCGCAGTGAAAGCATACCTGGACACAAAGAACACATAACAGAACATCATCAGTCATGGATCGGCCTCCCCGGAGCCCGGAGCCCATTTAGGCAGTGTGGGATCATCTTGACAGAGAAGCCAACATCGAAAGAAGAGCTTTGAATGTCCTTCAAGAAGCCTGGAGCCTTCCCGAAGACTATGTGAGGAAGAAAGCTTGCCTAGTAGAGTTCAGGCTGTGTTGAAGAATAACAGTGGTCATTTACTTTCAAGCTCATTAGAATTCTCCCAATTCAGTTTTGACCATATACATTATATTTCCATTTATGTTCGCACATTTCAATAAACTGCTGCATCTATTTCCCATTTTCTTAGCAAAATATCAGGAAATGAAGGCTTATTAACCGATCCTATCCTAAATAACCACTAATGCATGCCAACTGTTGTCACTGCTACACTTATCCAAAGCTCAAAACAAACATAAAAAAACATACAAATTCATCACCACAACTACACAGTTTATAAAGAAAGAAAGAAGCACACATACAAATAGAGAGATGACATGAAAGTTCTCACCCAGTTCCCTGCGGTGCTGTTTTAAGCTCCAGCACACTCTAAACAACACCAACGGGGGTCTACGGCTTCCTGAGCATCAACGACCGCGCCACCTTTGATCTCTCAATCAACTCATCAGCCTTTTCCCTCCGGACCAAAACACTCACAGCCTTTCTTCCTCTGTATCACACGCCCACGCACGCACACACACACACTCACACACACACAGTCATATACAGAGCAACATTCCTTCAGAGAAAAACACATTTCTCATCCTCTCTGTGTTCCATTTCTTTCTCTCTGTTCTTTTACTTACTCGTGATCACAAACTCTTTTTCACATGCATATTTTCTCACATACACACATATATGGCAAGAGCATGGAGGTGGGTGTCTTGCAGGCAGTAAGAGTGGTAAGCGTTATTTGTTTGCTTGCCTCGCCCTGTGCGCCACTGCGATGTCTTCCTCTTTGTGATGGATAGCTGGCTGTCAGCCAACCAGCAGTGTCAAGTGAGCGAACGCTTCAGCTGTCTCAGTCCTTTCACTCTCCCAGTGTGTAGCGCCGTGTTTCTTATACTAAGTGCCATTGTTTCATAAGAATGATTAAAGTACATCTGTAAGCTCCACTGTCACACATGCTTCTTGATAATGTAGCACACCAAAAATGACCAATCGATTCTATTTCATACCCCTACTGCTGCTACTCATTATCCCCGAAGTTATCTACAGGAGAACCTGTAGTTCATTTTGGGTGGGGCATTTGTTTTGTTGTTTACAACCATTTTGAACATCTGAGTTACCAGATGTTCAAAAAGAAATTAGCACTCAGACATCACATTCAACGCTACGACTAATTTTTGCAGTAGTTAAATAAAGCGAGCCACATCCACGGCAAAATGTCTTCCTATTCTTTCTTTATCCATGATGCACCACTCCACCGGGTTTTATAAAATCCCAGCAAGTAGTTATTGTGTATTCTTGCTACAGACAAACAGCACTGGCGCCTCTGCCAAGGTGGTTCTTGGAGAAGTCCAAAAATGTCATAAATGCGAATCTTGAATGAAACTAGTTCAGAGCCAAAGGCCTATGTCCAGTTTTCTATTTCCTGCTTGACCAACATTTTGTAAAAATGTCACGACACAGCACTTTTAGAAAATGATGTCCTCTTTATATAAGAGTGAAATCATATGTTTGCGACACTTTAGTAAAAGCCAGTTTGCTTGGGGAGTGAAACTGAAGAGGTAGGGAAGTCAGAAAGTGTTGCGTGAGAGACTAAGGCATTGTTGGCTTTGATCTCTTCATGGATTTGTTGACAGTACATGAATTAGACATTGCCAGCCTTATCCCCTAAAGCCTCGACTATCTCATCTCTTTCTTCCTGTTTCCTTGTTATTTTTCTTTGCTCTCTGTTGCTTTCCGTTCTGTTAGATTGCTTCTTCTCCCTCTTCTGGATATTCATTGCCTGCGCTCTCTCCTCTCCTCTCTGTCCGACCTCATTTATCTTAGTGCCTCCCTGTCTCTCATCCTTTCCCTTTCTCGATGCCACTTTCTCTAATAGCCTGGTTTGCTCTCTGAGCCTCTCCTTCTCATCTCCTTTTTTCGCTGTTCTTCATTGCCCCTCCTTTCACTCTGCCTGTGTTCAAACCCTTCAGCCCTCTTCATTCTTTGACCTTTTCTGTCTTCTACGTCATCCCCTCTTCTCTTATTTCTCTCCACCAACACCTCTTTATCTCTGCTGTGCCTCCCCTCTCCTTTTCACTTTTCCCAGTTTATCTCCTCGCCCTCCTCTCATCCCTTGCCGTCTCTTCATCTTCTCACCCTGCCCGGTAAATATGACGGAGACATCTCTCGTGTGACATCCAATTGTGTGTTCGGCCTCTATCTGCCTGTCTGACACCATCAGTCATCTCAGAAAATCCCTCTTTTCAAAAGCAATGACCACAGCTTTTGTCAAGGAGACACTCATCCCCGTGACGTGCAAACACAGCCCCATCAGAAGTCTGACGCCTTTCTTCCTTTAGAAACACTGTTTCAATAAATCTGCATGTTTAAGTGTAACAGACATGAAAAAAGTATGAACACATGCTTCCTGTTACATTTACAGTGTGTTTGTGTCTCATTGTGATATGCCTCAAATGATCGCTGATGTATATGTCGCCCACCCTCAATTCTACCTGAGGTTCAACAGTAGCCACGTCTATTAAAACATAATTACTGGGAACAAAAATGTGGTTTAGTGTGTTGCTATATTTGCTTTATGTCTTCCTTTCACCTCCTTTATCACAGTGAAGCTGGGTCAGATTAGGACACACATTTGTCATGCCAAAGTCAAAGAGGGTAGCTCTATAGGAGACTGTGTGTGCAATAATCTTCACACAATACTGGTTTTAGAGGGCTGTAATGCCTTGGCCCAGTTTCCAATGAGTGTTTTGACATTATTAAAACAAGTCTTTTGCCTGGTTGTAAATTCAATGTCCAAGTCTCCTTTACAAAATCACACAAACGCAAGAGAGGAAAAATGTTAAAAGCGTTTAAACAAATAAAAATGAAGAAAATACTACAAACTGTTACCCTTTTTGCTGAGAAATTGTATTGTATTTTATTATATCTAATAATTATATTTATGCTGTATTATGTTTATTGTGTAAGCTAATTATTTCTGGGATACTGAATGGAATGGGAATGGGATACTATCCTGTCTTCCTTCTTTCACCCCAACCGGTCGCAGCAGATGGCCCCGCCCCTCCCTGAGCCTGGTTCTGCCGGAGGTTTCTTCCTGTTAAAAGGGAGTTTTTCCTTCCCACTGTCGCCAAAGTGCTTGCTCATAGGGGGTCATATGATTGTTGGGTTTTTCACTGTATGTATTATTGTAGGGTCTACCTTACAATGTAAAGCGCCTTGAGGCGACTGATGTTGTGATTTGGCGCTATATAAATAACATTGAATTGAATTGAACTGAATTGAATTGAATGATAATTTAATGTCTATTTTGTTGCTTCCAATAGAAATGCTGCTGAGGACTTTGGATGTCATATGGAAATTCTGTGTTTCACTCACTATAAACCAGCTTCTAATCAGAGGGCGTAAAAGCCACTTTTCTTATTTGGTATTAGCTGAAGGAAATATTTCATCTACACTGACCGTCGTCGCTGTTGTCGTCCACCAGGATGACCTCCTTGAGCAAGTGAGCCGGTGTGTGATTGACAGCTGAGTGGACTGAGCGCAGGATCACCGACAGAGCCTCGTTGACGAAGATGAAGATGAGAGAGATTTGGGGAAGGTCTCTTGGGTAGCTGACCTTTCTACATCTGTAGAAAGACATGATGCAAAACCTGTAAACTCATTTTTCATTACACAGACATTCATCAAGCCAAATGCATCACTTAACTTGTTTGTACTGACTTGACTTTAATCATCAGAGCCATTTTACCTTTACCATTTTACCTGTGCTAACACACCAATGAGTTCACCTTTAAACCTGCTAAACTTGCATTAAGTAATACAAGGTGCCACTAGAGCACTATAGTGATGATTTGGGAAAATGAGTCTACATAGGTATACAATTAAAAAGACAATAATGACTCCATTTACCATGATTTCTAATACATTTCTGATCAATTGAATGTTATATTAAATAAAAAGGAATATGCTTGTACCCAAGCACTGTTTAAAAACGAGGACATTTCTTACTGAACATTAATTTTTGAGTGCTAGCACATTTATTTTGAATTTGTATGCCCCACTCAGCCTCAATTATTCCAGCAAAAGACCGAACTACCTCCATGGAGCTGCTGACATCTTGTTCAATGGGGCTGAAAGGCAGAACATGTGCTGCTTCCTGTTCAAGTATCATCGCGTGGATTTTATTTTCCACATCGGTCTTTTCACTGTGTGTGTGCTGTTTCTGATAGAAGCCCTATTTTTACGCTGTTTTGTTTAAACAGCTCTAATGAAGAGGAAGGAGGCAGGGTGAGGCTTTGGCTCTAAGTTTAGCACATTTAGGAAAGGGGGAGGGGGGGGGGGGGCTTTAATTGTCTCCTTTTCACGTCTTTTTTTCTTTTATCGATTATCTTATTTCCTATGTGAAATGAAATGCTAATTAGAAGTTATTCTATACCAAATCCAATGTTTTCAATTCACGAGGTTGGAGAACATTTTTTTTAGGGGTTTTGGCAGGAAACCATTAGAAAACAGAAGGCAACATTAACAAGATTAACCAAGAAGAACTGGGACATTTGTCACCTTTATTCCCCTTCTGATACAATACTGTAAAAGTCTTAAGGCATCCTCATTTCTTTATGTTCTGTTTGAAAAATGGGAAATGGGCACAGCAATTTACTGAAACGTGCAAACATAAATGGAAATACAGCACATAAGGCAAAAAATGGATTTGAAAGTCAATATTTGGTACGACCACCTTTACTATTCAACATAGCCTGAACACACTGCTTTAATAAATGTTGTGGTCTGGGCTTTGGGGAGGCCAATCCATGGCTGATCTGGGTTTGCTTTTACTGCATTGACAGTGTGTTTGGGATCATTGTCATAATCAAAAAATTATGCCTTTGCCAACCAGATGCTTTTTGGCCAGGACTGCATGATCGATCAAAATCTTAATATCTGGTTCTTAATTTCGTCAGCTTTATCAATGTTCCCAACACCAATGGCTGAAATGCAGCTGTAAACCATGGCAGAGACTCCACCGTGTTTCACAGATGGATGTAGACATCCTCTGTTGTTCCTGTCTCCTCACTCCTCCATTCGTACCGACAATTATTTGAACCAAAAATTTCAAAGGTGAATTCATAATGTAGTAAGGCCTGTTGCCACGGATATAGCCCAGTTCTTGTGTAATTTACCATACCTCAGCCTTTTCTCCCTGTTTCTCTTCATTAAAAATGGCTTCCTGGCAGCCGTCCACTGAGACCATTTCTAATGAGGCTTCAGCAAACAGTAGATGGATTTTTCCAGTTTCCTCAAATTTTTTTAAGGACTCACATCACACCAGATTTTTGACAAATAGCTCTTTGGGAACCACCTTGTTGGTGCAAAACTGCTATTTTTACCCCTGGAAGCAAAATGTTTTTAAAAATTAGACCTATCTCAAAGATTTATTTGCACTGTGCTGTATATGTGACAGGAGAGGTTCCAGAACAACCCTTGGGTTCACATGAATAAGGCTTAAAAAAGACCACAAACATGATCACAGTCTAGTGCAAATATAAAATGTCTGAAGACTACTTCTATAGACAATTTGTTAACAACGTTTAATTAAAGGATGTGCAGGTAAAGAAAAGCATGAGGCGGACTAGTTTGACGGGAGCATATTTAAACCCCCTATATTACAATCATGCAGGGAATATACTGCATGTACATAATACTGCAGGTAGGAGATACTATAGCAATTATGTTAATACGAATTGAGAACAGGAGGAGGCAGGGATGGTGCAATCAGCGTAACCAGTACCAGCAGTGTGTAGGAGATAGAAGAGAACAGCATGAATGATTGCAAAAGTGGGAGTGTGAACTTGTCACTTTACAAGTACAGCTTCATTGATTAATCCGAGCATGACTGTAATTATGGCTGTAGGAGTCAGCTCATCAGCTGATGGCCATCCTAATGGCACTTATCAGACTAACGTTACTACAAACCAAATCTGTCACATCTATGATCAGTACTGATGTGCAGTATTGGTCGACTTTTTATTTCTGCACATGTACCATATTGCTAAAAGGAGAAGCGAGTTTAATAACCCTAGAAAAGGTGAGTAGGTTGACAGAAGATCATTTAAACTGCTGTTTTTAGTTTTTATATTTTTTCCCCATTTCTGTCTCATTCTCTTGCTCCTCTCATACGTCTCCACAACCTCCAGCTATGCCGTGTAAAGGCTCCTTCAGTCAAACACAGCAGACTCCTCTGACACCAGCTAACATGCTGTGTCTATGTCTGAAAATGCCGCACCCCAATGTGCTTCACTGGCCACACTGATCGAAGCAACATAAAAGACCCTCCAGTATAAGAATGGGCGCACTGGAATTTCATCTAGACCAAGGACGCAGTCTTTCTTGTCATCTATGATTTTCAAAAAAAGGATAAGCGGATGCGAATGGATGGATGGATGGATGGATGGATGGATGGATGGATGGATGGATGGATGGATGGATGGATGGATGGATGGATGGATGGATGGATGGATGGATGGGTCTGTGACTTGCTTAACTATCAGCTAGCTGGAAGCTACGAACCCTTAAACTAAGAATTATAAGGAGTGGAGACATAATACACACAGCTGTTTGTATATGACCATGAGACATGAAGACCTAACAGATAGAAGCATGCAGTCATTGAATAAATAAAACCATGTGCAAAACTTGAGCATTTTGTACCCAAGCACTGGCTCACACATGCACACACAGCACACTGTGAATGTGTGCATGAATGCCTGCTGATCGATGTCAAACCAAGACTAAGAGTGCAACTTCATCAGATATGAGCATAAGAGGCTGAGGGAGAGCATTAAAGACTAAAAGAGGAAGGTGAAGTGTAAGGAGAAAAAAAAGACAAAGACTTCATGTATGCTGTGAAAGGTAGCTGGTACCATCAGGGAGTCACAAAAGCACGTACTCCACCCAAAACCTCTTAAAAACAAATGTTGAACCTCTGTTCATAAACTGTACATATACAGTATATACATATACATACTGTTACTATCTAATACTGTAGCGTTGAATGGGATTTTGTTTTAAAAAGGTGAAAAAAATGGAAACTAATAATACAAAAATATAGCATATCGAGCATAGATTAGGCTGCCTGGGAGAGCTGTGTTACACCACTGTGCCCCCCTTTTGATGGCTGTGCTGTATACGTGCATGGATATGATTAGACATGACTAGTCTGCTGATTGCCACACAGATGTGAATTACTCAGTTACTGTGAAGTATGAATGAAACAGCTGATGCCAGTCGGCTATAATGCAAGTGCAACCTCAGTGCTCTATGCAAAAGAGTGGGCACTCCTGGGAAAATCACACATGTATCAATTCGCTTATCCGACAAAGAGCAGTTTGAGACAGCATACCTCTGCAAAATTCTATGATGAACAAATTAGGTCCTTGGATTCAAACGAATATCTAGACTCAGATTTGTTTGGGTTATTTCCTTAAGAAAAGATTAAGTCTCCCATTTTATTATTATTATTATTATTATTTTTCTTTTAAACCTAAAGAAAATTTTCTCATTTTGAGCTACCTCACAATGGTGAAGCATCCAGAAGCAGGCCGATTCTAGAAGTCAATCCTTTCCACCTTCAGCCAACCACATAAATAACATTTTTGAGCAAATTCATGTTTCACTTTTTGAGCTATACTGCTATCAAACAAAGAAACAAAACCAATGACCAATCATTTTTTCAGCTGTTAAATATACCGTATGTCTTCTATTAGAAGCCTGTCTCTTTTAAACGCCAGTTTCTAATAAACGTCGGTTTGAAAACATGTTGCGACAAATAGACGCCGGTCTCCAATAGTAGCCGGGAGACCTTCGACCCAGAAGTCCCTCAGCGTCTTCTTCTTCTTTTTCTTTTTAAATTTTATTGGCGGTTGGCAAACAACTGAATGGTGCATTACCGCCACCAACTGATATGGAGTGTGACTGGAACGTCGCTAAAAAAAACAAAAAACTCAGCAGTCATCTACAACCAGCGGCATTTCAGGCGGATGCAGCGAACCTGCTAACTGTGATTTTCTGGTCTTTTACTTCCTCTCCTGGAGAGTCGGGCAGAGAGAAGTTTTAGGGAGCACCACTCGTGCACTGGGCTGCCACAGACAAGGAGACACTCGGGAGCAAAGGAGGAGCACAATTGGGAACTGCATTATTTGTCAACTGTTGGAATACGTTTTGGAGCACTGTAAGTAAACGCACTGTCTTTTCACCTCAGTCTAAAAACCGCGCCTGGGTCCTCTTTCCCTCTCACTTCCGCGACAAATCCGAGAAGGGAATAAAAGCCGGTCTCCAATAACTGCCGGTCTCTTATAAACGCCGGGCCAGCCGGATCATTTTTTGAATAAACGCCTGGGCTACTAAAGGAAGATATACGGTACGTCACTTTTTATTTTAGGAGCTTAGAAATAGAACTGGAGCATGTGCAAACATTCGGGCTGGGCTATAAAATAGTGAGGACTCATTAAGTCGTGAGGCTCGAGGCAGGTCAAAAATTCTCATCTGAAGTTTGCAGCCGATGGCATTTCCAGAGTTGATAAAATCGATGAGTCTTCAAACCTTGTGGTAACACTCAACAGCTCTGGGCTCCTCTTAACAGTGGACTAAGGATCAGAAAATGAACCTATCTAATGCCTACAAAGCAGGGTGGTGCTATAAAGATATCAAAGTGCTTCCAGCTTGCAATTTCACCGACTGAAATGACATTATGAAAAGGGAGTTGAGGGGCACAGTGGAAGTTAAGACAAGATCTGTGAGAGTAGAGAAACTCTGGTGAAACTGAATATTTTCTGGGGAGAAATGAAAAACAAATCTTCCATATGGCTAAAAAAAAGGGTTAGCATCAATAGGGGTGTGTGTATATTGTTCCGCCAGCCCGTGTTGGTGAAAGAAACAGGATCTAAGATTTCCTTCCGACTTCCCACCTACCCCTTCATCACATAAGTCAACATCTTCAGTGTGCAAAAGCAACATTTGGATAATGCAGGCAATAAGTTTTATGACTCATTAGCTGACTATTACTGACGTGTGCATGCGCTATATTTAGAAAATAAATAACACTGCATTAACATTAAAAGGTGCTTTATCTGAGACTGAATTTATTCATACATCCACACGTACATCAGTTTTTACTGGAGCGAACTAAAAATTCGGACTGTTTTCAGTGAGTTCTACATTATCCAAAGCAACTGAGACACTGATTATGGAAAAACGATGTTGCTCGCGTATTTTATTTTTAATGCTGAAACGACCCTAAGTGAAACATCAACCGTGTCTGGTTTGTTAGGCTCGAGGAGGATATCTCAAAAGCAAAGACAAAAAATGTAAAATTTGGATGACTCAACCCTCTGAAGTGCAATTTAAAGTTTCCTCACTTGACTTGTACTCACTTGCTAGGCCGATGGTCTGGTATTGTGCGGTCCAGAGAAATTCTGTCACTGAGGTAGGCATTATAGCCATACTTCTCCCTAAGGTATTTAGCATCACTCTCCTCAGCTGGTGACAGCGTGGCGGGGAGGCCGCCTTTACCCCGACCCCCAAAGCCCTCAATCAGGCCCAGAGATTTGGACAGACCTGAGCAAGGCAAACAAGAGAAGATTACATGTCAGGATCCTTTAGTGTGTCTGAGTCACTCTCCTCTCAGTAATGCATTCTACTGCCCACAGCTGATAGCCTGCCTTACCATCACGGCTCCAAACTCACATGAATATACAGTATTTTGTCAGTGGCTGTCAAAACAGGTGAACTTCTGGGCCCAGTTCATTAGAACCAGAGTTGGCACAGAGTCACAGAGAATATCTTCAATCTCTGGACGCAATTTACAAATAGGATGTGTAAAATATTCCCAATCCAAACCCTCCTATCTATTCTGAGGTCAGTAAGTATTCATCTAATGATGGGGAGGAAAATTCAATTCTACACATAGGCTAAAAGACACAAGTGGAGGATTTAAAGCTTTCACTGTGTCTGTAGGGGGGAGGGAGAGCAATTAACGCTTACCTCATCATCCTTCACTGTGTTGGCAAACATCCTGAAGACATCAGAACCCTAAAAGCTCCTTCTCTGAAGTTGACACTCTAACCTCCCAGAGTGCAATAAAGACATTGTCTTTTCATGGATTAAATACAGTACAATTCTGAACGACCTTACTACTGTTGCCGGGAAAATCAATTCGCTGCATCCTGTTCTAATCAGCCTCGTGTATTCGTTTAAACCCAAACCCGACACACTTGTACTTAAAACTAAATGTTTTATTGGAAACTTAATTACCATTGGTGATCTCTGCTGCTCTACAGCTGGAGTATTAAACATGCTTAGTAGTTGCTGACTCTTTCTTCAGTGGCTCAGTAGATGTAGACTTTCTAACAGAGGGCACACTCTCGTGGAGTACGACCCATAATTACTGAAATGATGTGAGAGGAGTGCCAGATCCAGCAGCTGACTCCTTTAGACAATATTAGGGACAATGCCGGGAATCTTATTCATTAGTTTCTAACATATCATGCCAGGTCTCCAAGGGGAGGAAAAATAAAGTCAGACAACATTGACTTTTAACTTTTTCAGATTCCTTGAGGGAAATCAAGTTGACACGTTCTTTCACTTTAAATGTTAAAGTGCTCTTCTTTACCGTTAAGCTGCCTGTACACCACGTCCTCCAGAGAGCTGAGCCTCTTCAGCAGCACCTCGTGGCTGACGCTGGGCCCCTGCGCCGTCCCGTTGCCCCGGGGCCTCTTCCCATCACCCGTTGACTCTGGACCGTTGGTCTGGATGCTGCGTGAGTTGTTGCACTTGGCCCAGAAAGTGATGAACCCGGCAACCGCGAGCACGTTCAGCACCAGTAAGACCCTCCATCTTCTGAACACAAAAGCCATTAAAAAGTCACCGGTGTCCGGGCTTCCAGTGCGTAAGAGGTCAGGAGGAGGGACAGTCTCAGGAGAAACCTGAGGCGCGTTATAGTTACAATGCGCCAACTATGCATGCGCCCTTCAGCCTGACTTCAGAGAAGTGTGACAGGAAGGACTGCTCTCATCCGCGGTGTGTGTAGCTGTCTCAGTCCGCAGCCGCAGCGGCGTACACTCGCCCTGAAAGGCGTCGAGATTCAGGTCTTCCTCGCCTTGCGTTGCGTGGAAAAGCTGCAGGGATAATTCACATCAACAGACCTTACGAGAGCAGTGGAAACTCACAGGGTTTTTTTTTTCTCTCCACTTCTGAGCAAGTGCACTGATTCTCGCCATAAGCTGCGCTCTTACCATTTGACACTGGGGTTATTCTAGGTTGCATCCCCCTTCTGATGAAATTCGGGGCGCCTGGCCATCGGCTTTCGTCCGTGTCACCGCCACTTCGAGCCTGGCTTTAAAATCATGCACGGAAGATGTAAGACAAAGACATGAGCATATGTTGGTCTTGAGGAACAGATACTCCTAAATAATTTAACAGTGAGGAGAATATCAAGTGTGTCTTTTTTTTTTTTACCCTCTCCTTTGCGTCTAACACAAGTCGGCAGTGATGCGACTGAAGCGGGCAGCGCGCAAAAAAAAAAAAAAAAAAAAAATTTTCTCCCC
>VURO01010646.1:0-11837 GCA_015108175.1 Pelvicachromis taeniatus
GACACACAAGGCATTGGATCTAGGGCTGGGCAAAACGATTATTTTCCGAATCGATGAATCTAGTGATTAATTTTTCGATGCATCGATTAATCTAATGATATATGTTACTGCTAAGCAGCTTAAATTAGTTTTGCATTTACGGAGGTTGCGTGTTTATCTCTGAGTGTGTGTCTACATGGGGGGTGTCTGGATGAATTAAAGGGTAAAAACCAGCGTTAGTAAAAAAGTTGAAAACTTACGGTCGTTTTATGATCGGCCATTTCCACCTTACAAAGCCGGCAAACGACTGAATCACTTCCTTTTCGCTTAAAATATCCCCATACTGTAGAACTGCGTGTTCGGGGGGCGTGGTTTAAGTCCACATGTTACCGCTACTCGCTGCCGCCATGTGTTTTTTAAAAAAGTGATGACGCATCGACGCAAATTTTTTACGTCGACACATTTTACGAGTCGACGTAATCGATTACGTCGACGCGTTGTCCCAGCCCTAATGCTGATATGAAATACGGGGTTCATGTTAAAAGATTAAACAGACGTAAATACAACCGTGTGGGCTAGAACACCACACTCTGGTAGGGTTACGGTTAGCACTGGTTGCTGCCCCTCATCTTTGAGGCGTCCGGAAGCTGTCCAATCAGAGAAAAGCTGGCTGAAGGCTGTAGAGACGGGAGCTAAAACAGGGGATTTCAGACAGCGAATGGACTGAGGGAAGAAGTTTACACAACTCTTCTGAACTAAGACATCAATAAAAACGGGTCTACTCTACGTTAGGTAAAATAAATAACGCTAAAGTGTGTAATTATTATTATTACACACTTTTTTTAAAGGGCCTTTTTTTAAAAAGTCTTTAGCTGTCACATCATTACAGCACGCTTCAGGCTGAATAATTGTAAGCATCCTCTCAGTTTCATCCGTAAACAGGGCCTGGACCGTCTCTTCTACGAGTGCGACACCCACATGTGGCGTCTTGGAGATCGAAAGATCCCAGAGGGCATTTCTGTGGATGGAGGCTCCGATTGGTTCCTGCTCAACAGGCGCTTTGTGGATTATGTGGTCAACTCCAGGGACGAGCTGGTCAGCAGCATGAAACGTTTCTACTCCTACACGCTGCTGCCCGCCGAGGTAACACACACACACACACACACTCTTCAGACAGCAGCACAGATACAAAGTTGTCTGTTTAACAAGAAAACTTATAAAGTGCCGAATATTACAGCAGAAATGATCCCGGGACATCCTCCAAGTCCTCTTAAAATAAGGCAACATGTGAGATTTACTTAGGAATATTTGAAAGACCTGAAACACTTCTAATTTTTCACATTTGTATCTTTATCATCACATTGCTTAAATCGTATGAGTCAAAAAGCAAAATGAGGTTTTGGGGTTTTATTCAGCATTAAATGCATAAACCAGCCAAACAATGATGATTGATCCCTCCTGCAGTCCTTTTTCCACACCGTGCTGGAGAACAGCGCCCACTGCGAGACCATGGTGGACAACAACCTGAGGCTCACCAACTGGAACCGCAAACTGGGATGTAAGTGCCAGTACAAGCACATCGTGGACTGGTGTGGCTGCTCGCCCAACGACTTCAAGCCCTCAGATCTGCCGCGCTTCCAGGTAGGACGCCACGTTTAACGTGCAGCATTATGTGACATCACAGCTGGCTTAGAGCCAATCAGGGCCCAGCATAAAATGTACATATTTTCAGAAGAAAATTACTTGGAGACTTCTCATTTATGTGTAAAACCAACGCAGACACGAGTGAACACAGGTTTGGGTTATGAGAAGTCCTGTAACACCGGCTCACATCCCAGCAAACACTTTCCACTCGGAGTTTAATGAGTTGCTGACTTCGTCTGTTAAATATAATGGTCTTGTAAAATTGGCTCAGCCTGAACCAGCTGCATACAGCTGGTTCGGGACACTTCCAGATTGCACATCAATCTGTCAGGCTGATGTGCACAGATGTCTTTTTGTAGGCTAACCTGGACGTTAGCATTGCTTTGTTCCCTGGTGGGTCTGTAAACTGTTGGATTACTGCAGAAACTCACTGCATTGCATCATCACATATTAATGCAACTTTTATGATTCACATCAATAATATCATTAATATTAGACTTAAACACTAACTGTTTAATGTTCTGGACGATTTCCTCTTTGAACATTCACGAGACACTTCAGCTTAACCAAAGAACTTCCTCGATCTGATTCACATGTGACACAATTAACCAATCAGAAACTCTGACTGAAACGTGACATATAAACTAGGGCTGGGCAAAACGATTATTTTCCGAATCGATTAATCTAGTGATTAATTTTTCGATGCATCGATGACTCTAATGATATATGTTACTGCTAAGCAGCTTAAATTAGTTTTGTATTTACGGAGGTTGGGTGTTTATCTCTGAGTGTGTGTCTACGTGGGGGGTGTCTGGATGAATTAAAGGGTAAAAACCAGCGTTAGTAACAAAGTTGAAAACTTACGGTCGTTTTATGATCGGCCATTTCATCCTTACAAAGTCGACAAACGACTGAATCACTTCCTTTTTGGTTAAAATATCCCCATACTGTAGAACTGCGTGTTCGGGGGGCGTGGTTTAAGTCGACATGTTACCGCTACAAAGCCGGCAAAGATTACGTCGACGCGTTGTCCCAGCCCTAATATAAACATGTATATATTTTTAGTAGAATGGTTCATATGAGTTAACTTTTAAATCTTATATAACCACAAACACGAAACGGTTTGAATGTGTGTTTTCTTGTTGTAGATTAGATTTTGGTGGGTAACTGAGGGGAATGTTTGTGTGGGTGGCTGTCTTTTGTTTGTTTAAATATCAATTTGTAAATTTTAAGTCGACTCTGTGGGTGTGAATTAGCTGCGAGAAGATTAGCATTTTCTTTAATGTCTGTTGATGAATGTGTACTGTCCCCTAAAACTCAATAAGAAAAAGCCTCGGTTTTCAGAAGTGAAGAAGATCACTGCAGAAAAAAAGAGACCAGATTTGATGTGAACAAATAATTAATCCCTCAAAAATTTGTAACAAAGAACCAAATCCCTTCAACAATATTTCCATGATAGAGAGGCAACTTTTGCTCTTAATATTTACCAGATTTACATCATTAATTCACAATTAAACCAGTGACAAGTGAAGCTCATCGTTTGCAGTTGAGCGTGCCTCAGTTGCAAGCTGCTTTGGAACCCACCCAGCCTCCCCTTTTGCTGCTGTTTCTGACCTAAAGTCATATCTGTGTACTGATGCAACTTTTTCTACCTCTGGTTAAAAACAGTCTCTGCAATTATGAGTGACTGTAATAATCCTGTTTTTGATTCGTGGTCCTGTCACAGTTATGATTTGGTGATGTGAGAACACATGAAGCCTGGAAAAATCCACACCTGACACTTTAGCAGATCTTTTTTTTTCTTTATTTTTTAGATTTACTCATGAAATCTGGTTAAGTTGTGGCCCTATCGTGTCTCAGCAAGCTCCGCCTTCTTTTCCCCCTGAGGTCACAGGAGACCAGAATAGCTTCACATTCACAAATTAGCAATGCTGCTTTTACTTCAGCGGGCGGTCCTCAGCTCGCTGTAACAACAGACCTGAGGACAGCGCCTGTGGTGGGGCTGCTGATGGCTTCTATAAGGAGAGCTGATCCTGGAAACTGCTCTACACTTATGGCAAAAATATTTTTAGAGCTCTGTAGCTCCCCGAAACTCGCTGCTGAGGTTTCTCAAGGCTGTCATTATTATAATGTCGGGTTTGCCAGTTGGAAAAGCAGCTCAGAGTCCTGAATATAAGGGTCACACACACTTTGCTTTTTAGACGAGGCCACAATAAAAAATAATAAAATACACTGAAAATCAGTGATCTGTAGCTAACTGTGTACATACACAGCATTAGTTCTCATCAATAAAATGATGTCTCTTAGTTATTGGCTACTGTAAATCAGTTGGAAGTCATTTCACAGATAATGCGCAGCCTTGTAACTGATCAAACGTGGCAAGATCCTTTATTTTAGCAAAAAATAAATGCAAAGACTTGACTGGTGGCAGCTTCTGAAATGTGAGTACCGTGTGGTTTCATTAGACTCCTCTAATGGGAAGGGTGAGTATGTTTGTCTTTGTCACTTTAAATGTCAGGTTGGAGGTTTGAAGGCTTAGTTTGGTTTCTCTCGGAGAAACTGTTGCCAACAATAATCGGTAATGATAATAATTATATGGCTCTCCTGAAATAACCTGAAGGATAAAAAAAGGTGAAAGATGATAAATCTTGGCTAAATAAAGCTCCAGCGAGTCTTGTCTGACCTTTGTGGGCAGAGCGGAGAACATGGAGTTGAGGTAGATTTATATGATCTCCCTCTGATCTGATGATGGATGAAACACAAAGGCTCCCTGACTCTGTAACTAGTGGTTTCCACTGTTGTTTAGCTACAAATCGCCCAGAATAACCTCCGAGAGGAACAAAGCGCGCCGCTGCAGGCTGCTCAGGCCTTCTCATTAGTCTGGGGTTTCCTGGCTCGCCGGTGCTGCCGGAGCCCACCGAGTTGGCGTGGTGAGGTCACACCCTCCTGGTGACATCATATCGCCACGCCCTTCTTTCCTGCACATATTCTGAGCACTTCTGCTTTTCACGATCTGCTCGGCAGCTGAAATGGGAGCGCTTTGAATTCTCAATAAGGAAAGTGCTTGAGTGCAGGCGATACGCTGGACCATCGTTTATGAAAGAGTTCCTTTCATGATCTGCATTAATCGATAGGCCTCACAGGACCTGAAGTCTCTGCTGAAAACCAGTGAAGCTCAGACCAGATGTGATGCCGTCCATCAATCAGAGCTCCTGCATGTAGATGCCATCCCATCAGCGTGGGGGTGTTTCTCTGCTGTGGCGTAAAAATGACATTAATGAGACAAGAAATTTCACCCTTTTACTGGAAACCATTCCAGGTGGCGACCTCATAAAGCTGTTAAGGCGAATGTTCACTCAGGACTTTTATTACTACAGTCTGATTTTATCATTTCCATGTCTTTTTCTTTTTTTTATAACCATCACAGCTATTTTAGGAAAGAAGGAGCCGTTCGCTTCTCCTTTGAGATCCCAACATGATGTCAGACTTGGTGTCTGTCTGTTGGGAGTGGTTTGAGTTTTGGAGCCTGGGAGTGAGAACATCATATGGCAGACCTTCAAAATGCTGCTTTTGGTTTCCAGACTTGGTTTTAGGTTAGAATCAGGTGTAAGATGTCTGGGAATGTGCTGACTCAGAGGGTTTTCTCACATGGACTAATATGTTCTCAGGGAGGTGTCAGCACGTGTGAATTGAAGCTATAAACTGTAAACTGATGAACTGGTAAAAGAGAAAGTGACCGATAAATGGTTGAAATTGTTCGCATGTAAACTTGTTTGGTTTATTATTTCTAACAGCTTTTGACAATTAATTTACATGCTTTTAACTTTATTTAAAAGTTATAATTGTGAATGGGTGAAACGGCAGGAAGTAAAGGTTTAAAGTGCATCCTCATTAAAGGTATTTAAGACGTAAGTAGTTTAACGTGGCTGTGAGCTAAACTGCTGAAAGTAAGGGCTAAATGGTTGAAATTGCTATCTGTGAGTGATGTTGATGGATAAATGACTTACAGAAGAGTGGAGACATAAATGGTCAAACGCAGAGGTAGTTGTGAAGTTAACGTTAGTAAAAGTGGCGTTGGTGTTGAAGCTGTCGGCTGTACTGGGACAGGCTGGTGGGAAACAGACTGCAGAACCGGACTCGTTTCAGGGTTTTAACTCCACATTTCATCAGAATATCTCACTGCACCGCAGCTACAGAAAGCACTGACTGTGTGAAGCTGCTGTGCGTCGTGTTTTTCTTGGTAAACAGCAATGATCCTGCAGGTATGCTGGACGTAAACGGCATGAATAAGCTGGTTTGTGACAGCAAGGCACCATGGGATTTTATTTATTGTGTTTGGACTCTTATTAACCAGTGTGCCGTGACTCAGTGGGGGAAAAAGTAAAATATCTTCCTTGTGACCCATCCACGTGCCATTTATTGCGCACATATCTTCATCCCTCCTCATCTTGTCTCTCCTGACCATAGCAAGCGTCCAGACCCACCTTCTTCGCCCGGAAGTTTGAGGCCAGCGTCAGTCAGGAGATCATCAGCCAGTTGGACGCCTACTTGTTCGGAGCGTTCGCCTCAGGCACACCGGGCCTGCAGGCCTACTGGGAGAACATCTACGAGGAGGAGACGGACGGACCCGCCAGCCTGTCGGACTCGGCGCTCAGCCACTACCATGCCTTTGCTCGTATGGGGCTGTCCCGCGCTGCCAGCTCGCTGCAGGGACATCCCAGCGACAGCAGCTGCAGGTACGAACAAGGGTGCTAGGCTCTGATGCATGAAGAGAACTTTGATATGTGTCTCAGTGAGTTTGCGCCACCGTCCAACCAACCACACCTAAAACCTGCTGAAAGCTTGTGTGCGTCTACACGTACGTACTGGCATTCACAATTGTCCCAGAAAGCATCCAAAGGCTCTTAGTGTTCATAACCACAGATGGGAGCATAAACGATAAGAGTGTGTAGCAGACAGCTTCATCTAACATCAGATCATCACGTGTAACTTCAGGGTAGATTACAAAGAAACTGGAAGTGTTGTGCTTCACGGCATCAGCAAAAAACCATTTTCAGATTACCAGAAAAATGATTCTCACTGCTCAGATTATTGACTGTCACCATTTCACAGACGGACGCTTCTGTGAGGATATTTTCCACAAATGCCACACAGCAGGAAATGGTCCACTTCAGAGCCACTCGATACTGGAAATGCTCCGTGTGGTTTCGGTGAGGGGTCTGCATGAATAATGCCCACTCAGTAGCGGTAAATGTACCCGACTGCGAGCTGCAATATTTGCACACTGGCCCAGTCTGACGTCACTGACAGGCTCAAACCGGCTAATGTATGATGGTACGATCCATCTGCATCAGGCATTACGGTCTGTCACACCTCTGTCAGCTGATGTTTACAGAAGTTCAAACTGTAAAGGATGTGTGAAAACGAGTTATGTTGCACAGGTTTACTTTGTAATGAAACGCCTTTCGCTATGTTGATCAAAGGGAGCGCTGTGCAAGCATCAATTACAATCATACTTTAAACTTGGCCTACTTAAAGAGTCCAAACACATGAGCCAAGGAGAGAATTGTGGATCATTTTGATTAGGTTATATTTTTTTTGCTCAGCTCCTAACCTACTGCCAGGAAGTGAGATAAAAACGTTCTCAGGGGCAGTCAGGCTGGGAAAAGCACAGGGTGTTGCATGGGAGAGCGTCAGTCTACAGGTGTACGTGTCCACATGTTCTCAGAAATGAGCTGCTGTTGGTTTCAGCATTCGTCTCATCAGGTCCGGCTGTCATAGGCTGTGGCATCCAATGCTCTGTGGACACATACAGGAGCAGAGGTGCAGGTATCACCTCCATCAGTCTCTGTGTAACGCACTGTTATGTTTGGCCGTACAGTCGTCTTCTCAGGGGAAAGGGGAGGACTAGCAGATGAAATGTCTTTCCACCAAATTCGCCACCGCTGGTGTTTGTGCAGTCCAAATTAAATATGAAGATAAGGCGAGCTTGTTCCGTTGTACAATCAGGCTTCAGTTTCTGCACAGGCTAGATTTTTCCAGCTCTGTCTCTCTCACAGGCCCACAGTAGGTACAAGGAGGTACTTGTTCCTGGAGCTTGGGTGGAGACTGGTGGCTGGCATGGGTGGGGGCAGCATTATGGGAGAGCGCGTGTGTGTGTGTGTGTGTGTGTGTGCATGCAAGGGGAAGTAGGGGGTGGTTAGAAAGGGCCAGTCTGTTTCCTTCAACCTGTGATTTCAGTCAGAGACCTCTAAAACCGTGTCTGCAGTAACGTAGATGCATTTGAATACACGGGCAGACGTGGCTCCCTTCACGGTGGCGCTTTAGCTGGTTTAACAGATCCTTAGATTCTCCAGAGATTCATGGATACAAGCTGTCAGATTAAGAAAAAGTGCTTTCCAGGAAAAAGATTCACCTGCCAGTCCGAATGAAAAAAGGAGAACCGGAAATAAACACCTGAAAGACGATTTTGATAATGACGTGAGGGCAATTTATCAGGAAATGAATGATAGTCGAGCTGGTTTATTCTTGGAGTCTAGTAAAGTACCTTTGCATAATTGGTGGTTCAAATTTATCCTCATCTATGTCATAGTGAACACTGCCCGGTCCACCCTCTGTCTGAAACGAGCTGTTTCAGCGCCTTCTCTCTTTCTTTGAGTTTAATGCGATTGGCTTCCCCTTCAGAGCAGAAAGTCTGAATCGTAGCTGGATGCGGTGGTGCGTGCTCACAATCAGAGCAGGGGCCTTAAAATCCAAATCTCAGAAGCTCTGAATGTTGTAATTGAAGCTGCATCCAAACAATTCTCATTAATGTGGAGAACAGTCACATCCAGAGGGCAGAATTTAAACGCTGCTCTCGAAGACGGCAAGGTCAGCAATACCTGTAATTTGCTACCATGTTGAATTACCGATGTTGATGCTTCTGTTGTCTTCTGGAAAAAGAGGCACACGATGGGGACGCATGACTAATAACAGCCAATCAGGCATCACCATAATTCCTAGGGGTTGGAATTTCTACCTGTCCAGCAATACTTTAAAAAAATAAATAAATAAAGCAGGACAAGGAGTTTTTAGGAGTCTCTGACTTTTAAAAAATATTTGTGGGGAAAAAAAACTTTGGCGCCATAATCCAGCACCTGCCAATGACGTTACGCTGTAAAGCAACGCTTAAAGCGTTTCCTGTACCCGTCCCTTGCGACTCCAATTAGGTGAAGCCTCACAGCTACAGTTACGTGTGCCATCCACCTGTCAGTCAACTTAGTGAGATCCTTAACTTTGGTCATTTTTAAAAAAATTAATTAAAATAAACATTTGCGTTAGGCTGTAAACATCTTGCTTGCAAAGTTGGGTGTTTTAAACTTGACTCACTTTGAGACGACCTCTAGTGGACATTGACTTCCTGTCCAAAGTATCATGTGTTCTTGGAAACTAATAAAATAAGAATTGTCTTTAAGGTCAACACAGGGAAAATAAAGGTGCGTATTCAATTCAATTTTATTCATAAGGTGCCAGTTCACAATAACAGTCGCCTCAGGGCACTTTATATTGTAAGACTCTACATTAATAGTGGGAGAACCCCGACAATCAGATTTCCCCCTTCCCCCATATGAGGAAGCACTTGGTGACAGTGGGAAGGAAAAACTCAATTTTAACAGGAAGAAACCAGGCTCAGAGGGGTGAGCTATCTTCTGGGACTGGTTAGGGGTCAGGAAAGAAAGTTATATTCACTTTATTGCATACGTGATTTAAATATGCTTTTGGGCTCTTCCCACCCCCTTCTCAGGTACGTCGGCGTGAGTCACCCAGTATCTGTGCACCTTTACTTCCTGGCCGACCAGTTCCAGGGCTACCTGGTCCACCATGTGGCTACTAATCAAGCCTCTAACCAGCTGGAAACCCTGGAGACCTGGGTGGCCCCCAAAGACCACTTCACCCTGACCAGCTCCCCACATGCCGCTAACAGGCTCCAACACATCCAGGTCAGACTTCTGTCTTTATGAGGACTTAGCTAAACATAAACCTGGACATGAGTCACTGTTTTGGGTTTATTATCGCCTCAGTTTACATGCCTCATTATATTCTCAGTTATGTAAATGTCCCAGCATGCTTTAATGGCTTGAATTTAAGCGTAAGAAACTCTTGATTCCTGCAGGGAAGTAAAAACAAAGACTATAAGCAAATATTCAAAAATTAGTTAGCAGGTAAATAGAATAATGTGTAAGTGAAAATATTAACATTTAGAGTGAATCTCCAATCTCACAGGATTGCATCAACAGAGAAATGAAAGACAGCAGCAGAGACATGAACAAGAGCAGCCCACATCACCACACCAATAGCCCCAAATGACCATAGATGTGACTGTGACAGTGCTGGGACTCCAACGATTCAATGTCAGAAATGCAACATCATGCTTTTATGACCGTCTAGAACAGGTTATTAAAAGCAGCTCCTCCACCAGGATTACTTTGTTTTGCTCAGGTTTTTTTTTCTTCTTCTCATAAATGCATATCAGGCCCAGGACGTGATTTCCTTTTGTTACAAGACAACAGCCAGAAGGAAATGATCTCACGTGCAACAGCGTGACGTAAAAGCAAGTCTACAAAACGTGTTGATGAATAGAAAGGAGGTTACTGAGCCCGATCTCATTGGGCAGGTCATTTCAAAGCGGGGGCCTTATGGCAAAACCATGGCCAGCTTTAGATTGGTTCAGCCACGAGGGACCAGCCTGAAGGTCTGAGGCCCAGGAGTCAACACTTCTACTGTGTAGCTTGGGGCCAGACACTGACATGCTTTAAAAGTGAAAAGTAAAATATTATAATGAACTCTAAAAATACACAAGAAGCCAAAATCAGGGTGAAGTTGCACTAAAACCAGCAAGAAGCTGAGCTGCTGCATTCTGGCCTAACTGGAGGTGAGAGAGTGACTTTCTGTTGATACCAGAGAGGAGAGAGTTGGAGTAATCGAGCCTTGAGAACAGCTGGTGGGCTCTTAGGGTCTCAGTAAACACATGCACCTTTCTCTAACCGATGTCTAAACACGATCGAGCTGCAGCGCCACGCGTGTAGACAGCTTTAAGAGTCGACTCTGACCTTTCCGCTCTTCAGGTGGGGACCGATTGGGATCCTAAGGAGCGTCTCTTCAGGAACTGGGGGCGTCTCCTGGGACCCGAGGACGAGCCGGTGGCCGTGCAGCGCTGGAGCCGGAGCCAGAGCAACCTGACTGCTACGATTGTCTGGATTGACCCCACTAACGTCATCGCCGCCACCTACGACATCCTGGTGGATGCCTCCGCTGAGGTCACACACTACCGGCCGCCTCTCACCTCCCCGCTGAGGCCCGGCGTGTGGACGCTGAGGGTGCTGCACCACTGGAGCCCGCTGGGCCAGACCAGCTTCATCGTAGCTCCGCTGGAGTTTCACAGGCAAAGGCCGATACAGCAAGGTGGGTGCTCAGACCTCATCCCACTTACAAGCACGTGAGACGGTTTGAACAGCAGACTCTGCCCTCTGCTTTTCACGGTTCTGACGGCACACTGAGGTTTCTAAAATGTAATCTTAGCTCTGGATATTTGATCTTGTGTTGATCGTTTTAGATCAATTGTTTGCCATTTCAGAGATTTCAATTTATCTCAAAGATTTGTCATGTATGAGTCAGACCTTTATCTTTGAAATGCTGAGCCAGTGTGTCCAGAGTGCAGGGTTTCCAGGAAATATACAGGACCAAGGCCAGAGTAAAGACAGAGTTCAAACTTTCCTGAGGTGAAGTTTCTATTTTGTTTTTGTGCTTATGAGTCAGACTTGGACTTTTACATGTCATTGCAAGTTTTCTCATCAATTTTGGCTACTAGGTGGACAAAAACTGAAGTTTACAGAAGTTTACAAAATGTGAGTTCTTAGTAATCAGAAAACTTTTATCCACTGGATTCATTTCTGTAGCGCAGTGGGTTAGGCTTAAACCTGGCACAAAGTGTCGGCCTTCAGAAACTCTCCCGGAAGCACCTGTTAAAATAATATGCAGCATCTTCATACTTGTTCATGTCAATCGCAGATAATAGCCAGCACTTAAATTACACAGAGCAGAGGCCCTCCTGTCACAGCTGTCAGCACCATGCAAACATATATTTATAGTGTCGTATCCAATCACCCTCTCACGCCCACGCGGGGTCACCTCTGTCCGAATTAGCCTGCCCCTGGGCTAACGCTCGGTTTGTTTGA
>VURO01010646.1:11857-38334 GCA_015108175.1 Pelvicachromis taeniatus
TCGGTTTGTTTGACCTCCTCGGGCCATGTGCGGGTATTCAGGGGATAACTGCAGGACTAAGTAAAGCTCGGTGCACGAATAGACACCGAGGTTTTACAGGGTGCTGCTATGAAGTGCAGGTGGTGTGTGACGTGATCCGATCGGACTGTTGTTGCATGCACAGGCATCTGTAACTGGTGGCTGTACTTTAAAATAACAACACTCACCTCCAATTAATTTAGAGAACACTCCTCTAGTTTCTCGCTAATAGCTAATCTCGCTATTTAAGCACTTTATTAAAAAGCGAAATGTTTAATTTGTTTAAAATGTGGTTCGCAAATATCTCAAACCCTGAAGATCAAAACGGGTTAGACTCCAAACTCCATGTAAATGAACCACAGCTGAGCTCAGCAGCGCAGCTCTGGGAGTAAAAATCACATCCAAGTTCTCCTCTGAGGGATTTTGATGATGAGGCATAGTGTTGTAACAATAGGATGTGCTCCTGTTTGATGTTGGAGAACAGTTCACGGTAACACTGAGTAGCATTTTTGCCTGAAACGCCTAAAAACCCTAGCATAAGTTTTATAATTAAAGATAAACTAAAAATGCAAAGTTGTTTGGATTTAATCCGATCTGTCCACACAGCCGGTCTGAGGCTTTGCAGCACATTCACAGGACTGCCGGTCAGCTAGCCTCAAAAATGGGCTTTTTGTATTGTAAGCTACCTGGTCTGAAGTGAAGCCAGTCTTAAACCAGCATTCCCTGTAATGACCAGCAGGGGGCGACTCCTGGTTGTGACACTGACTTTGAGAAAGACCCTTTTCATGAATCTCACAGAATAATAAAGCTAATTTACAGAATGCTAACCTCGCATGCAGCATCTGATCCTACTACTGCTTCCAACTTTTATATACAGTCTTCGGACCAGACCAAGACCACCTCAGTCTGGATTTGGGCCGAGGGGAACCCAAGAAAACTAAAAATAACCTGAAATATGTGTGTGTATGTTTGGATAAACATTGTGTGTCCTTACTGTTGTAAGGTTTAATTAGTCTGATTTCTCTACGTTTGCTCTTGTTTTGGATCTTTACGTATTTCTATAAAAGCTTTTGGAGTAATGAGGAGCCACTTGTGAGATTTTGGGCTTACTTTGACGGTGTTATTTTTTTGTGGTAGCTGACTTCCCCCATCATGACTTCAGGTTAACTCAGACTTTCTTTGTCCTTCTGCTGTTGGACTCCAGAGGATGCTCTGCGGCTGCACGGCGGACCAGCCAGGAACTCCTACATGGAGCAGAGCTTCCACGGCCTCAACCCGGTCCTGCAGCTGCCGGTGAGCCTGGGCGCTGTCGAGGAGGCCGAGGCCAACGCCAGTCTGACGGGGGCGCCATTGCGTCGCTGGCTGGACAGGCTGCTGGAGAGCTACTGGTCCGCCTCAGACGTTTGCTCGATGGGCCCCAGTGCCTGTCCGGTTATGCAGCGCTGCCGCCTCACTGTGTGGAGCTCAGCCAGCCCCGACCCCAAATCCGAACTGAGCCTGCCCAGAGAGGACGGGCGGATAAGGTAGCAGGCGGACGGACTGAGGGAGGACGAGGCGAGAGAAAATGAAGGAACACACGGGGCTGACGTTCCGTTTGTGTCCAATATTTATTTATTTAAAGTCTGTGGGCGTGAACGGAGAGGACAGATGGAGCATCAGAGGGTACGGTGGGAAGAGACACTGAGGAAAGTATTCTCCTTCAGTCCTCATTCAGTCTGCTCTCACTTTTATTTAGGACTACAAAGCTGTGCGTGCTCGAGTGAGTGAGTGAGTGAAAGTGTGTGTTAAGAGTGTCCGAAGAACTTCATACCTCTTGTTGCGCGAGTGTCTCCCTGAGTTTAGGGTCACGTGCTGAAAACAGACGTGGTTGCTCGTTCTTTAGGCCCATTATTTAAAAACTACAAAGTAAACCTGGAACAAGCCTCTAAGGATCACCTCACAATGAGATTTCCCCACGATACTAGTTTAAAATAAATATGGGCACTATTACACACAATCTGTGAAAACCTAAATGATTCTCTTACAAAGTGAGACAGGATATCCACAAAGCCTGTACGACAGATTATTTTTTTAATGTCCTGTTTTTTTTTTTTTTCTTTTAAAAGGAAAAATCAGTTTGGGTCACATTTAGAAATGTTTAACAAATAATTGCTGACATTTAACTATAAAAATGTTCTTTTTTTCCCCTACGTAAACGCGTGTCTGTATGAATGATCCATAGAAGCAGCTGCCAGTAAGAATCAGCTTTAGATGGAAATCACACTGCAGACGACGGTACGAATGATTTTTCCTTTAACCACCTTTCCAGAGTTATCAGCGACCACACATGTTCTCACACAGAGCCGGTTGGGTTTCAGGGGAACAATGTTTAATCTTTTAAAGTGCTAATTTATGGACAGAATATATTTAATGAGTTTTCTTAAGTGGCTCGGGCTCTGTGTGCGATTCGTGTTTTCTTCCTGTGCCATGTCTGAATCCCTCAGACTTGAATGGAGATGTCCGCTATGCTGGAAGAGGTCCACGTCCTGTTTTCTAAAGCCCGACAAATGTTAGCTCCAGCTAGTTTTGTGCTACTGTTCAGTCAGAGCTACTGTAGTCTTATTCAGATTATTTCCATTATTTATTCGTGGCTCTGTTTTTAGGGGAAGATTAGCATTAGTGTTAATGCGATAAAGCCAGAAAAGGCAGGAAATGGGTTGCAAAGCAGCTTGCAGATGTGGGCTAATGCAGCTTAAATGGCACACCTTTATATAAAATTTGCCAGTTAAACAGAGCTGATCACGACTGTCGTTTTTCTATTGCGCACTTCAGTGGCTGAGAGATTTTTATTATCTTTCCACCCTGTCTAACCTGTATCCCCACCTTCACCTTCTCGTCGACTACAACTTCACAGTATAAACTGTTGGCAGGCTGCAGAAGCCACACTCAGTCAAACATAAACAAAGAGTTTTAAAGATGCAGTGTCAGCACTGTTTATATCGACTCTGCAACATATGATTATTCGTTACTGTAACACAGAACATGTAAAACGTAATGTGATTAAAAACTGAACCAGCAAAAGTGTATAAAACTGTTTTATAAACGGGACCAAAACTGGAGCCCAGCAGCTCTGAATGACTTTTAAGAGTTTGGGTCAGACACAGGAAGTGTTGCTTCTACGGAGGTCTGTGAGGATTGGTAAATGCTAAATGGCCTGCGTTTGTATAGCGCTTTACTTAGTCCCTAAGGACCCCAAAGCGCTTTACACTACATTCAGTCATTCACACACTGGTGATGGCAAGCTACATTGTAGCCACAGCTGCCCTGGGGCGCACTGACAGAGGCGAGGCTGCCTGACACTGGCGCCACCGGGCCCTCTGACCATCACCAGTAGGCAAACATGGGGTTAGTATCTTGCCCAAGGATACTTGGCATGTAGACTGGAGGAGCCTGGGATCGAACCACTGACCTTCCACAGTGGTGGCCCGCTCTACCACCTGAGCTACAGCCACCCTTGACATTGATTACATGTCAATGATTTACGGTAACATTATGTGTTGAATTTAACACCTCAGCAGGTTAATACCAAATTCTACTCATTAATTTTTTTCTATTCAAATTAAAACCTAATTTGAAGATTCAGAGCCATTTTTACATCTGGTGTGTATTTTTCATATATAAAATGAATCTAATGTAAAGCTGTATTTTGTAAAAACCTGATGTACAGTTTTTAAGTTACTGAGTATTAAGGTGCAGATGTTTGGACTTGACGGTGACGCAGAAGTGATGCGACTGTTTCTAAAGTCCTGCGGCTTGTGTGAAAACGTTTCTGGAGGACGGTTCCAGCTGAGGGCGTTCACATGTCTGACCAGCCTTTTCCTCAGTCTCCTCCTCATCGTCGTCTCTCGCTGGGAGCTGTGCTGCTGTGCCTTAGCTGTTCTCCCGTCTGTAGGAAACCCTCCTGAAAGCATCTGAAACAGTCTATAAAGTCTAAAAAAACTGAAAAAATTAAAAGACAAAGAATTGTTGTGAATGCCTTATAAAAGACCTTGGTGGTTTGGAAGTAAAATTTTTAAAAATAAAAACAATCTCCCTTTAGTGTGTGTCTGTGGAGCTTTTCTTCGTTTTTACAGTCACTAACAGCACTGCCGCCCTCTTGTGTTCAATACTGATATTACACCAGACCCTGGCCAGCTGAAAGCAGGGTCTTTCAAAGACCCTGATTATTTACGATAATCACGTAAATAACTTTACGTGATTATCGTAAAGTTTAGTTTCCTGATGAGCGAGAAAGTAATTCAAAAACAAATGTTAAAAGGTTTATTTAATTAAAATGATTTTTTTATTAGACCATAAAGATCTCACATTTCTAATTAAAGGAATATTTCATCTCTGCAGCAAATATTTAGTTACCTCAGTGATGTTTAACGTATGTAGGAATCAGATCAGGAGACAAGGCTTTATTTTAGAGATTTATTTAAAAAATACAGACAGGAGACTAAAAACAACTATGTACAGCGGTGACAGACAGCCCGGTGGACGATTACACGTCGACGGTCCGTTCCTCACTTCTTGGACAGCTTGGCCTGTTTGTTTTTTGGAGGCGCCCACTTTAAACACATCGTGTCCACTGAAAGCGAGACGAGAGAGCGACACAAACACACCTGACGTTAGCAAACCCGACACAAGAAAATAGACTTTCAGAATATCTGGGTTTATCATGCAGCTACCTGTGATTGGTGGTTTCTTGTACTGCGCGCTCTTCAGGTGCTCCTCCACCAGTTTGGGTGTCACACAGATGACGTGCTGACCTTTCCAGTATTTCACCATGTTGAGCGACTGCAGCGTGCTGATGATGTCACTCTGCGTGATGCTGGTCATCTGGCTGGGAGACGCAGACGGACACAAGCGTTAAAATCAGAGACGGCTGGGAGTCTGACTATAATTCGGGGTTTTGCTTTTTAAAAAGTTCTGATCAGAAACCCATCGTGTACGAAGTTTCACGTTAACGTGTAAAGTTATAGAAGTTTGTCTGCTGTAAAAATGAAAACAGCCGAGCTTATACTTTCACGGGAATCTCTGAGCTGCCAAACGGCTTCAGACGCCGTCCTGTTTGAAAAACAAAGTGAAACCCAGGAGAAGCTGCGAGAAGCAGAACAAGCATTTGATCTTCTCGGTTCGTGACCTTCACAGCGTCTACAAAAAAAGTGGCACAGCGGAGTCGTCGACCGTTGCACAAGCTCTCACCATAAATGTTACAGTGTTTGTGTCTACCTGAGGTCTTTGATGGACAGCGTTCCTCTGAAGTCCCTCAAGATCTCCAGCAGGACCCAGGACCAGTAACTTCGGTAGCTAAGCTTCCCCAGATCAGAGAGCGGCTTCTCCGGAGAGCCCACAGTGTTCTCCAGCTTAGACAGCTCATAGCCTGCGGCAGAAACGGACGTCATCAGAGCTGCTGCCAGCGAGCGTTTCTCCTTCAGTCACTTATTTTGGTGGTGCAATGACTACACCTCTGCCATCCATCCATCTGCTGTGTTATTTTCCATCCCTCTGTATTTTACTCAACAGCTTGTGTTTTGTGCGTTTTGCAGGGTTTTGCTATTTGCTGCCGTTTTCTTAAGTCGCAGTGTGTTTGATCTGAGCCTCGTGTAACTTTGTAACACTGCCTTTTTTTTTTTTTTTTAATTCCTCAACCCACAAAAAACATCTTCAGCAGACAAGAACCTGATAACTGATCATTTTACTCCAAAAATCTCATATTTAAAAGGAATCCAAATATGCCAAACAAATACAGCAACTGTAGCTTGAAAAGTGACTGAAATGATCAAAAACACCAGACCAGGCTGAAGGACAGCTGGCCCTGGATCAGCCCGTGATACCATCGTGAGATTAAAAATAGTGACCGTTTCCGTTACTAACAAGAAAATGCGGTGCGGACGCGTTACTATTTTTCAACTCACAGATTGTTAAAGCCGTCTCCTTCGTTCACTCTCACTTACTGAAAGCTATCAGGAACTTCCCATAGCCTCTGCGCTGGTAAGGCGGCAGCGTGAGAATGCACGCCACGTTATTCCCGTCCGGCGACTCTTTCTCCTAAAAAATAAAAGCCAAGAAGTCGTGACGATCACTCTGAAATGAATACGAGGAAATGACCTTTGAGCCGCACGCTGAGGACTTACTTTGGAGAAGTAGCCGACGATGTGCGCTCCCTGTTTGTTGACCTCAGTGAGGATGTAGAAGATGAAGGGCTCCACATCAAAATAAAGCGTCTTGTGGTCAAGAAATAATTTGGCTAGTAGACACAGATTCTGACAGTAGATCTGCAGAGAGAGAGCGACAGTCAGCGGCAGGCAGACGGACCCACGTTAGAAGGCTGGAGGTTCAGGCGGGCTCACCTTGTGGTCTCTCCCGTCCACCTCGTACACAGATATGTTGCTCCTCCTGTAGATCTCTTTGCCTGGAGGCTGCCTCCACTGACAGTGTGACTGAGGAGGAAAAGGTCAAAGGTAAAGCACTACTCCCTGATGATTTCTTATGCGTTTGCGTATGAGTTTGATTTGACAAGTGAAACTAAAAATGAGGACAAACATACAAATTTAGACCCACGTATGAATAAAATTACACATTCGTTCGTTTCACGCCATAACCGCAGCTTTTACGAGAGACTTTGCTGTTTATCTAACCCACCAGTGTGAAAGTCTGACACTTTTATTTAATAAGGACAGTTTATATAGAACAAAGTGAAAATAGCAAACAGAAGTTGCGGATGTATAAATTAGGCAGGTAACAAAGACGGAAACATTAGAAGAGTGTCGTATTTCTTCCCTTAAAGCAGACGTTTTGCTCTTTAACGTGTCTTTTGTTGCTCTGCAGTTCATGTTGAGCTCTGAACCTCTGCTGCAGAGAATCCAGTGAAACAGAAAGGTTTGAGGCACAGAAAAGATTTGGGGCTTAGCGATTAACCTCGGGGTTAACTCTGCGTTTCAAGCCAAGACAAGGCTGCGGTGGAAAAGTGTGAATTTAAAGCAGTGCTTTTAAACATGACCTGTGTCTCAGTGCAGCAGGAGGTGAGCGCGAGTCTGAACGGTAGTGAGTTAGTGGTTTCATGTAGGCGAGTTATTGTGTGTGCTCAGTAACTACAGCGTTACTGACAGCTGCCCGTTTTGTGGTCGTGAAGCGCCGTTTTTGTGGAGAAGCACCACCGCACCTCTCTCCCTTAACCCAGCATGGGGATGACTTTACACCAAGACTGGGCGATATATGGAGTTTTTTAAAATATCAATATACTTTTACACGACATATAAGATGTGACAATATCGTTTATATCGATATAGTCGTTATAATACGACTGTGCGTTATAATAATTCTTGTCGGGTTGCTAGTTTGCCTCTCTCGTCGTTCTGCCCCGCCTCCCTATCACATTGCTAAAGACATGGGCCCCATCCCAATTTATGCACAAAGTACTAGATGACTGTACAGGAATATATACAAAGAAGTACTTTAGAAAACTTTACATCAATGGAAAACTTTTTAAAGAGCAAGTCACCTTTGACATTGCGCTCTGCATCTTTTTAGTTTACATTTTAACTGCACAATTGTGAGCTTTTTGTTATGCAACAAAACAACATTGTTTTATTTCATTCATGGAGCATTATTATTTTATAAATGCTGATAACTTATTTATTTCGGAGTCATTTTTTTTATGCACACCTACAGCTGTCCGTTAATAAAAGTGCACGTGTGACATCTGGGACACGCAGCTTTGACTAATAACGCTCTTTCTGTTCCTGATTGATGGGTTTAAAAAATTATCGAGATATGAATTTTGGTCCATATGGCCCAGCCCTACCTTACACCAGGCTGTAGCACACAATTTCACAAGATCAGATTTGTGAATAACTGACATTAATTCTGACTACAACTAAGCCTGACACAGCCTGTCACCATAGCTCGACATATTAATGAGAATCTCATCAGGCTGAGAAACGGTCTTAACAGTCACTTTACCCACATTTGACAAATAACGCATCATTCATTGACTCAAACAAAAATGAAGTTATGACTCTACCAAACATCCCGAACTGAGGTGAAAGCTGGACTGACCAGGTGATGTCTGAACGTCTTCTCGTACTTCATGTATTTGAGGCAGTACTCGCAGATCCACAGCTTGGGCTGCTTCCCATAGTCCTCGGGAAACGGTGAGAAGTACCAGGCATCAATCTCAAAGTTTCCTATCTGGATCTTATCCACATACTTCACTTTGGTGATCTGAAAGTGGGCGAAACAATTAGCTTATTAACTAAATATTGGAAATGGTGGAAAAAACGTGGACGAAAAGTGGTTGTGAATACACACCGCCTCGTGCTCCTTCTCAAGCGCAGCTGTCGTTGGGTCCATCTCTGCGTATGTCTGCAAAGAAAAGCTCCGTTAGAAAACGAAGCTATTTAATGCTCTTTGTGTTATTGCACACACTCTATACCTTCTGCACATGGTTGATCTCATCGTGCTTGCGCTTCTGGTTGCGGGTGATCTTCCTCTCAGGCTGCTCACCCAGATCTCCAACGCCACCGATCTCTGTGCTCTTCCTCACCGCGTCCTTCACCGTCTTGGTAAGTGCCAGGCGAGACTTACCCACCCATTCGTCAAGCCGCCTATTGACTGCAACATCCCAGAGAAAATTAGATGTAGATACACTGTGAAGCAGTGGGATAGACACGTGGAGTACGAATTAAAGAGAAGAAACACGCCATATAAATGACAATTTTAAAAAAATTATAAAGTATTTTTGTACTTACACCCGACATAATGGACATAAAACTCCTCTCTGCCCTCCTGTTCGTTCAGTCTGGACTGGATAACCTCTGCTGTGTCTGTGAAAGGAGCAACAACCATCAGCTGACACGACTGACCGCCGGTACAAACAACTTCCTGCCGAACTCCCTTCAGATTTCTGGGACGTGCTGGCTTACCTTCATTATCTATAAACTTTGTATAAATTTGGCTGTTAAAATGTCACCTTATGTGTATCGAGGTATGATTTAATTCGGCAAACATAATCAAATAAAACTAAACACCTTACTGTGTTTATTACAGTTAAAGGCTAACTTTTAGTTTGTGTTGTTTAAAGTGTCACTGTTTAAAGATCCATAGAGAATTTTCTAGAAAACCTTCAGTTAGTGAGCGATCGCTGAGTGAAGTTTTTGGACTAACGCCGTTTGGGACTTTATGAGAGTCACTGACATTTTTAAATGTTTGATGTCAGTTTTTCACCAAAACAAATGGACTCAGTCCATAAAAATAAGACGGCTAGCAAACTAACGAAACTCAGAAGGTTAAAGCAGAATATGGTCTTCACTCACGCCATGTCTTATCGGCTCTTTGACATAAATACGTCTCTCCGATTTCCACCGACACCTCCTGCTCCCTGCCACCGAGCACCCCTCCTCCGTCCGGGATGTGATGACTACTCGAACTCCCGGCTTCCCTGGAGCGGCCGAGGGCCTCCGCCTCATCCTCCTCCCCGCCACTGCCGTTGGAGGAACACGCAGCCGGGATACTGCCGTCCAGCTCCCCCCGCTCGCCTTCCATATGATTCGAGTCCATGTCCACGTCCATCGTGGGCTCCGAGTCCTTGTTATTAGCGTAGCTCTTGTGAAAGTCGCTCCCGCCAGTCATAACCTCCGAGGTTTAAAAACAGCCACACACACCTCTGCGTAGTTTAAAAGGGGGGCTGGCCCTTAACGGAACAAACTGCCAAGATGGCGCATGTTACGATCCGCCTCTTTCACGGTAAAAAATAACTGCATCTCCCATGATCCTTAGCGCGGTGACGTTGGCGATTTCGCCTCACTGCTTAACGGCTGATTAAAACACATTTATAGCCAAAAGTTAAAAACTAAATTTAAAAAAAATATTATTTTATTTTTTTCTTATGTATTTCCGCTTGTTGAGACTTTATTTAAGCAAAACTTCAGGAATACACCACAAACGATGGTTCAGAACTCCCCCAGGTCAAAGTGTCAGTAGAACGTGGCTGATGCGAGAATAACTTATTAATATTATTGAGTTTTATATTAATAAAACTCAATAATATTGAGTTATTATTGAGTTTGAGGAGTGAGGAATACTTTAAATAGAATAAATGAAATGGTACCAAGTGATCGTGTTGTATATGCTGTTTTAAATGATAAATTATACTGTATATCAAACTGACATATTAACAGTGAAGTTGATGTTTGATACATTCTTCTCATAACTTATGACTACAGATTTGTTCACAGATCGTTTTTTTTTTCTTACGTTTTGCTCCCTGCTTGCTGAGCAGAGTAAAAATCAAAGCTGAGTGACGATTATCTCCTCAGCTGCCAGGCCACGGAGGCAAACACACATCACTACAAGATGTCAAACTCGCAGTAACCTGAAGTTTAACAGTCATGTGCCAGTGTTTCAGAAAGAGTTTGAGGATTGTAGTGTTTCTGCATGTTTGAGTTTTCCCAGTAGTGCTCCGCTGTTGGCAGTTTAAGGATCAAAGCTTTGTTGTTTAAAGGCAAAGTCAGTCTATCCTCTTATGCTTCTTAAAACTCTCCAGTTGCCCACTGTTACACTGGATTTGATATGTGCTCGTCTACTGGCCACTGTGCTTTTTAAGCAAGTCATTCTACATTCCTTTGCTTTTCTGCAGGTGACACACTGTTGTACGTCAGTGAGGAAGACGTCCAGTCGAGAAGCGTTTCCCATCAGCTCTGAAAGTCTTAGCCCTGATCCGGGAACCCATCAGCTATCACTGAGGTGTTTCAGGACTTCTGGCTCAGCCAACAGTTAATGAATATCAAAGGCAAGACTTCCTGTTTGGTGCAGCTCTAAATACTAACACAAACACTCACCCTCTCTGCCTTCAATCGTCTCTCTGGTACCTGATATCAGCATATCACAAAGCGTCCACATACAAGTTATTTACTGAACTAAGAGAAAGACACGACACCAAAGCTGCCATCCACAGAAATTTTGATTTGTACTTCTTTTAATTTATATAGTGCCACAACATAAAGCAACAACCATCTGGACCTGATAGCGTGCGTGAAAGTGCGTACCAAAGCGCAGGGTGATGGTGATGGACAGGAGGATAGGACACTACAGTGAACGTCTTTTCTGCTGCAGGGCTTCGATCTATGCACACTGATAATGGAGGCACATGTAAGTTTGTTCATTGGCCCTCCTGTCGCCCTTTGTCATAGCACCTCCTCTCTTCCCCTCTCCACCACCTTCTGCTGGAAGCCCCTGCCGTGACCACGACGGGGGCCGCCTCCTCTGCCGCACAGGTTATTGGCGCCTCCTCTGCTCCTGGAGCCACGATCGTCCCAGTGGTGTCGCGGAGGTCCAGCAGCCCCGGAGTGTGGGGCCGGTCTGTAGTGGCCTCTTCTCCTTCCACGATGGCCTCGACTGCCTGCAGGGTCTGCAGCATCTTTTGGGATCTCCGTTTTCAAACCCGGCTGACATGTGGGCATCGGCGCCTCTTGTTCCATTGCCTCGACACCCCCGTCTGTCTTTGAGGGACACAGTTCTGGGTTTTCTTGCACCTGTTGGCCACGATTACCCTGAGCGTTAGCTTTCGGTGGCTTTTCAGTACAGTCTGAAGACAGAGAGAGTTTCTCAAGGTCCTCTGTGATGGGGCCGACTCTCTCGTGATGGGGTCTAGACCTTCCTCCTCTTCTCTGCCCCCTCACCTGGTGCTGATGCCTCTGTCCCTGAACACCTTTACAGTGGGAAAGCCCGGGAACAAACTGGTCTCCTTTGTCACCAGTTTCAGAGGGAACGTTAGAAGCTGAGGAGATTGGAGGGCCTGGAGGGTCATCAACATCCAGATTTCCATTTTCAGCAGCAGGTGGAGCCTACGAAGGTTAAAAAATGTTTTTGTACATTGAATACATTCAAAACATTGTGTTACACATTAAAGTCGACTTGTTCTGCTTATTTCCAGCTACCAAGTGGTGGTGTTGCTCCTCTTTAAAGGCAACTCTTCTGATGATTGGCTGCTCCTCAAATAAAGGATCTCTGAATATCTCTGCCTGACATATAAAGTACATCCCCTCTGGATGACATCACTCAGAGCCAAGATTAGGAGAAAAAAACCTGAAGCTGAGCGTTTGGTTCACAAGGATTACTTTGACATTCTCTGAACTCAGGTATGTGTGGTCAGGCTCAGGACGCATCCTTCACCGTTACCCCCGTTCTCACCTCGTTGATGTGGATGAGAAAACGGTTGGACTCCACTTCGGGGTCAATGATCCCTCCTCTAGACCTCTGACTTTCCAAAAGCTTCTGGAGTTCACACCACTTCTGCTGAAAGTCTGACCCGATCGCTGCCTCGTCGAGCTGAGAGAACAAACACAAAGCCCGGTAACGTTTCCCGGCGACATCAGAAAAACATTCGTTAACAGGCGCATTGAAAACGGGCTTCACCTCGGGCAGCTGAGGTGCAGGAGATGACAGAAGCTGAGTGACATCATACGTCAAAGGCTCTCTGCACACTGGACACACCACGGTGAGCTCCTGTCAGAAGAATCACAGACAGAGTCAGAACGTCTCTGATCGAAGCGGTCAATCGTCGGTGCGGCTGCTGACGTCCGACCTGGTGGTCCGCTCGGTCTCTGGTCTTGTCCTCCTCCAACTCCTTCTCCCTCTGCCGGAGCTCCCTCTCAGAGTGGCTCACGTAGCGGCCGAGGCAGTGGGAGTGGAAGTAGTGATAGCAGCTCGTCTTGGTGAACGTCTCTCCCTCCTGAAAACCAAAAGCACGAACGAGTTTACGCATAACTCTTTTCCTCTACTCCGTGTCTGTCGTTTTCCAGTACGAGTATCACCTAATGTGCTTGGGGTCGTCATAGCAACATGGCCGAAAGACCTGTGACTTCATTTGTATGTAAATAAAATAAATACAATTTTATTTATATTGCACCTTTCTAGACAGAATCACAAAGTGCTGCACACAACGAGTCAGAAAACTGGTTACTGGGAGAGAGATCCACAGTCTGTAAGCTCGATCACCCTTAGTTCTCATCTTAGTGTGCTGTATAGCAGATGATCTCAGGGAGCTGCTAAGGTCACAGGGCTGTAGAAGATCAGAGATGTACGCAGCTGCCAGTGCACACAAAGCTCTAAAAGTCAAAACCTTAAAAAGGACTCTGAACTGAACAGGAAGCCAGTGTAACTGAGATAGCAGCGGTGTCACACGTGAACACTTTGGAGGATTTGGTCAAAAGTCCAACAGCAGCGTTTTGCACAACCTGCACACGATCCAGGGAACCTTTGCTTCAATCTCCAGTTCACATGTGGCACAAACAACACAACAATGGAGGGCGTCAAGGCAACGGCAAGCGTCTGGACCACGTGTGGAATCTTTTCTCTCGCTGCCAGGTTACAGTTTTGTGAAGGAGTCGCTCTCGTGACTCATCGAGTGGACGCTACCAACTGCCTAATCGGCAGCATGCAATCTGCTGATGTGACATTTTCAGTTTCGCTCAGGTCGCTCGGAACCCTGGCCGAGCAGGTACTGAAAAAGTACCTGGGAACAGAGTTGAGGTGATCAAACACCAAACACCAAATCGTCCTGGGTCAGGACGATTGTTGAATATCCAAAACGACAAATTCAAGACCAAAAACGAAAATGTTTGTCCTGATTGTGTCACTTTTCACAGAGGCGAGCACCAGAGATACTGACCGGTTAAACAAATGATTCATGCTTATTCATGCCCGTTAACTAGATGATGATGACGACGAGGATGATGGCTGGCTCTCTGTGTGACACCAAGCTGCAAACAAACGAGGTGGAAAGTAAGCAGATGGCCGCCGTGCTTCAAGCACAGCCCCGCAGCGATCTAATGTAGAACACAAGCGTGACGGCTGGACGGACGTACAACCGCTCGACCGCGATGTTTAACCACGTTCTGCACAAACACGAGGACGCCAACCTGCACGCTCGGTTATCTGAGTGTTTTCTAATCCTGTTTAATCAGCTGCCATAAAAAAAATAAAACCCACACACACCACAGATGTTCCTGGTAAATAATTTACTTGTAATTTTAATGGCCTAGTTCCACCCACCCACCCACGCACGCACCACCGGCAGCAGTCCAAGCACAGACACTCACACCTCCCTTCCTCCCAGCGGTGAATAAGTTAGGGTGCAGATTTCCCACAGAAGCATAATGCAGGCAATAAGCAGAGTCCACACCTACAGACACAACTCACATCCTCAGTCTCCTCACTGCCCACAGCTCGGGGGCACAGATAAGGGAGCACATAGAGCAGTAAATCAGCAGCTTCACACTTTGGTCCTGTCCTGATCTGTTGTGATGAAAGAGCAGTCACCCTCACTTCCTCCACCTGGGGCAGGAACTTATTTCCTGTGAATGGGCCCTCCACCCTTTTCCATGACAATCATGGAGTCAGACATGGAAGTCCTTGTTTGATGAAGCCACAGAACCAGCTCATCGACACAAAGCAAAGACGCTACGCTGAGGCCGCCGTTTGTCCGTTAAAGTGACAGAACAGGTGACACAGGCCAGCGCTGCTGGATCAACACCCACCGAGAACAAGCCTGACATAAAGTCCAAAGCAAACTCTCACCACAGCCGTACGGAGACGGCAACCAGAGGAAGAAGAGCAGACACGGAGACACGAGTAAAGACGGAAAGAGCTGGAATTACCTCAAAATGCAACCTGGGGGGGATTAAGACCACGAGTGTATAAACAGCCCCACGGGAAGCATTCAACACAGGAATCCGAGCACATTTAAACCGCGATGGAGGGAAGCGACTCACCTTAAAGCCGTAGAGACAAATGACACAGTTCCCATGAGGAATATTGCTTTCAGTCAGGATTTCTTTAGCTTTCTGCGGGAGAAAGATCAGAGCAAAACTTTAAGATTAACCCATGACACATCACACATTTTGATCCTAATAAGAAACAAACAGCACGTATAACAACCTCAATGAGCTGATACAACATGGGCGAACCCAGACAGGACTCAGCCTCGAGCTGAAGACACTTTTGGACACTAAGAGAGAAGAATCAGAGGGTTTTACACTCGGTGCTGAGAGCTTCTGAGCAGAAGGGACTGACGCTGGGAGATGAGTCACTTCCTCACCTGCTGAGTTTGTCATCAGAAAGCCCGCGGGGGTTACGTATGGAGATCCCCGGAGACGATGAGGGATACTAAACACAGAAGAAGAAAAAAAAACAGTCATTTCAGTTCACTGAAAACTGCAGACGGATGTCAGCTGGACTCTTGGTGGCTAAAAGTTCAATCAGTCCAGAGTGTCATGTGACCGTGAACCGTGATCGTGAGATTTGTTGACACCAAAAATGTAAAAATGAGCGTTTTTATCCCTCACAGCACATGACTGTTAATAAACCATCCACCAGCATTCTGTCTCAGCATTTCACAAACGTTACTGCGAGCTGAGCCCGTGAAGGGCGAACCTGCTGATCGAGGCTCAAAGTCAGCGTGAGCCGGACGAACTGTGAGACCGAGTCCTCGGCCGTGGACGGGTACAGGTCCAGGCTCACCTCCCAGCCCCTGGAAAAAAAACACACAAAACGTGCATCACCCATCACAGAACTGTGTGTTATCACTCTCTACCAAACTCCATTCAAAAATCTGTGAATTTAACATCACGTCCTCGAAATGCAGTCAGAAGCATTAAAAGAGAGGCGGGTCACTCTCAGAGACCTGAAGTGACATTTTTTAAATGTAAAGTTGATCTGGGTTTTTTTTTGTTGTTTTTTTTAAAACTATCGTGGAAAAAAAACTTTTTACAATAATTTGAGGAAAAAAACAGAAATTGCAGTCTGTGTCACATATAATCATCAATGCCACAACTCCAAATGTGGTAAACCACTGGCCACATCTGGACCACAGAGATGCAAATGCAGATGTTGTGTCTCCTCTGATCATCCAAGTCAAATGGATGAAGGCTAACACTTCAAACTACCTGCGTGTGCAGGCTGAGCGGGACCTTCAGAGAGCCGAGAGGACGCGACAGGCTGATGAAGCCACACAGCAAACACTGCTGTTAAAGGAGGCTCTACTGAAGGGTGGGGTCCAGTTAGTGTCCCCGCAGGACTTTTCTGATGAGATTTCACACCTGTACGAGTCTCACCTGTCCGCCACCAACCAGCACTAAAGCTAACCCAGCTGCTGCTAGCTCACCTGTCCTCTCTCCTGTCCACCCGCAGCTCGTCCAGGTAGATGGACTGCAGCACCTCGATCTCAGACTGGACGCTGCGGACAAGAAAACAGCGCAGTTAGCGTGTGCGGCTGAATCTCTGCGACATTTCATAACCGGCTAAAATTAGCGTTAGCATCTTAGCTCGACACAGCAGCAGACCTGCGGTCAGATTTTACTGCGCAGCGGCACCGAGCGGGTTAACCGCGGGTCACACACACGCTGACACGACATTAGCAGTCACAGTTCACACACTCAGCCAACAAACTCACTCGCACTCGGCCGCCGTCATCATGATGCTCTGCAAGCCGGCAACAGCTAGCTGTGGCTAACCGGAGGTGGCGTATACACAGGGACCTTTCAGAATAAAAGCATCGCAAAACAGAAAATGCTAAACACAATAGATTTTACAAGATATTTGTTGACAGAATCTCTTATATTTATCACAGTACACATCATATACTAAAAAACTACACTTAGGCTGTGAAACCTTTGGATCGTAGTGAAAAAAGCAACGAACTTCATGTGAAATCAAACAAAAAAGGGAGCGTAAACCACAGTGAGTTGGCGTGTTCAAAATATGTTTATTAAATAAAAGATTTTTATTTAAAACTCTGATTCAAAACTGACTCATAAAAATGCGTTTAAAACGTTATTTTTACATTTTAAAATAAATTCGGAAAAACTTAAAATGTACATATATAAATGCAAAACAATATCCCGTGCTTATGTTTACTGCACAGACTGTAAACGTTGCCCCCCTTGTAGTCACCTAACGCAACTGCAATAATTTAATATTAGTTTTATTCTAAATTTATCCACCGGAAGTAAAGCTTTGTTGTTTTGTCTGACTTGACTGTGACGATTTACCAGTGTTTGTTGCCCTCCAGTGGATACAGATTGTAATTGCAATTTATTTTTAATTCTTTTTTGTTGTTGTTCCTTGTTCCGTTGTTTTTCAAAAGGTATACTGTTGAATTTATAGCTCTGATTTTTCACTACAATTTATAATAATCATAACTTTCTATGTCAATGCTACAATTCCTGAATGACTTGTGACTTCAAATACGTGAGAACTTCATCTAACTCTTGAAAAACTAAAATACTACAGTGATATCTGTTTAATAGGAAAAAATGTATGATTAAATCATTAAAAATTTTTTTTTTTTTTTTTAGAAATATCATTACGAATTCAGTGGGAGGGGAGTGAGAGGGGAAACAGAAGGACAAGGGAGGGGGTGAACAACTAAGCTGTGTAAATAACCACCATGCAACAAACTGTGCAATAATCACTGTGTAATATACCAATGAATATATTCCAGTGATACTCCTATTTTTCTTATTTATCCATATTATATACCCTGTATTTATTTATGTGTATATGTGTATATATGATATATTTATTATAGCTGTACTCTCTTATTCCCTTACCATTCAACTCTGACGGTGCTGTGCTACTGGAAACGGAATTTCCCGACGGAACCCACCAGAGGGATTAATAAAGTTGTATCTTATCTTATCTTATCTTATCTTATCTTATCTTATCTTATCTTATCTTATCTTATCTTATATTTCTGTATGCAGTTTCTCAAATGATCACCAGAACGCAGACAACAGGATTTAAAGTATAATGTAAAACATATTATTACCATATATTTAACATCTGTATTGTTTAACGTGTAGTTTTTTTTAAATGTCATTTTTAAAATTGATTAGTTACATCCTTACATCTGCATTAGTGTTCGGACAGCTGTAGTTACTCAGTGTGACCACTGGAGGGCAGATTAATAAAGACTGCAATAAATTACTAACAATAATTAATAAACTTAGTAATCAATATCAACTCACTGTAAATGTGTTATAATGTTATTTACAGTGAGTTGATATTGATTACTAAGTTTATCAATCCAGTATTTTTTAATAAAAATGATCAGTGCACTAAATGTACATAGTGTTGCAGTTCCTCATTGTAATTTTCTGCTTATTAATACTTACATTATTTCTTCCTCCATAAAAAATGTTGTTGATTTTTTGTTTTCATTTGTTTTTCTTAACTTTTTGATCAGTTCTGAATATAAACAACCGATCAAAAACAATTTAATAACGTTAAAGCGTCTATTTTATCCCAATGTCAAGTTCGCCTTTGTTACAACAAACACCAGCCCACACAGAGACACTTCCTGTGAACTTCAAAATAAAATCAGCGAGGCGTTACAATGTCCAGTGTCTGACAGTAGAGGGCAGCATACGGCGCCTTAGCGTAAAAATAATGAGAAGAAGAAAATCGTGGTTACGAAGAAGTAAACCCGCGACCCTGAAGAACATTTTAGTTCAGACTAATAACAGAAACTGGGGCTGATTTTAGTCAGTATTATTCTTAGACGTAAGTAATACCCGCCGGTAACATGAGGCGTGTTTGTAGATGTCCTGGAGCGACGATATAACCGGATAAAACATCCACAGTTTAAATGTGGGACTCCGAGAAGCTGCTTCGCGGTTTGTGAAGAAAAGTCTGAGAAAATGGAGGAAAGTGCGATGGAACCGGACTCAGTGGAGATGTCTGGATCCGGACCGGAACCCGGGGTCGCTGAAGCCTGGGAAGCCGTCACTGCGGCGCTGGTGAGTGGCCTACGACTCTGGACTCCTGCAGCTAAATGACTGTAGCATAACGAGCAACCAAACTCCATTCAAAAATCTATTGATTTAACGTTTTCTTGGTCGTAGATGTGCTTTGTTGTCGATTTGAGAGGTTTTAAGACGTCACATTAATCAGGAGAAGTTTTCGGTTAAATTCGGCTTGTATGTGTCGATGTCTCCTTAATGGTCCTAATCTGTGTCGTTTCCCCTGTCCTCTTCCTACGGAGTTCATTATTGGTTTTTAATGCTCATAAATGTTAAGACACTGTGTTTCCAGTCAAAGCAACTGGTGAGAGTCACGCAATGTCCGTAAAGAGTCAAACTTACACGTTACAAAACAAAGGGAATAAAAATGAACACAAAGGTGAAACAAGTGTGTGACAAAACGAACTTTCACAGTTAGAGAAGGACCACAAAGCAACACAATCAACACACATTCAACCGTAATAAATGTAAAATGAGCACAGCTTAATAAAAGAAGTGCAAAGACACAAAAGGTGCGCACAGAGACTCAGAGCAAGATACAGATCCTGTCAAAAAGAAGCAAAACAACCACAAAGATGAGTGAAATTTAACAAAAGACCAACGCTGAGACACAAACTCAGCGTTGGTCTCGTGGTTTTGCTCCTCTGCGGGAGTGTCGAGGGTCCATCGGTCAGTCTAAGAAATCCAAACTGAAACTGACTTTGAAGAAACCCCGTCAGTCACCACCAGCACCTGTGCATCCAGGTGAGGTTGAGTTTGTGTCACCTGTGGTTTGGTTGCGTTCAGGTGTCTCCGGGCAGTTTGGTGTCGGAGCAGAGCCTCTCAGCCGCGCTGGCCCTGCTGAACGATCGGGGTCTGGGCCGGCTGCTGGGCAGCTGGCTGCTGGAGACGCTGCAGATGCGTCTGTCTTCCTGCGTGGTTCCCGAGTTCTGGGCCGGCCTCAAGCAGCCGGAGAACGAGATGGAGGAGAAGGACAGGGTCTGGGTTCTGCTCACGGCCTTCAGGACTCTGCTGGACCGGCTCGAACCTTTTCTGGGTGAGTGGACTGTCAGAGAGTTGATGGGTTTTCTCTGTGCGTACCATTCAAACTTCTCCTCTTCCTCCTCACAGCCGGTTTGGAGAAGCTGGGGGCGTGGCAGGATGAGGGCCGTGGAGGTCTGTGTGGCCCAGGATCCAAAGCCCTCAAGGAGCAAGCCTCCACCACCATCAGGGCCCTCCTCCTCTTCTCTCCGGCTCCCGTCCTCCAGGAGCGAGTGCTGGAGTTTTACAGCCGGACCTTCTCTGTCTACATGAATCGGGAGGGCAGCGGCGAGGACGCCACAGAGGCTCCCGATGGCCCCGAGGGTGGGGCGTGCCGGGGCTGCTGGGTCCCCGTGCAGCAGTGCTGGTGTCAGCAGGCCCTGGAACACCTGCAGGAGCTCAGCCACATCCTGTGAGTCAGGCTTTTAATTTGAAACAATCGACATAACCAGGCAAGAAGTCGACATCAGTTTTCTGATTTTTCAAAGTAAAAATAAATAAATAAAGGTGTGTGTAAAATCAGAGAATAATAATAACAATGTCATTACATGTAAATAAATGATAAATATCTAAATAAAATAAAAATGGCTCGAGGAAACCTCAAATTTATTTTTATTCATTTTTTAAAAATACTTTTTTAGTTATTAGAAAGCAGTAAATAAGTCAATTAAGTTATTAATGAAATATGTGGACAGAATAAGTAAAATGTCTTTATGTCATTTAAAAAGCAGTAAATAAATTTGTGAATAAAACAATAAAAATTAGCTGAAAAAACTCATTTATTACCACACAGTAGATAAATATGTGAAAGTAAATATATATAATAAAGCAATTGTTTAGTTAATTAGTATGAAAATAGAAAATATAATAAATAACGCGAAGAATGAATAAAAGTGTCAATAAAAATACATAGAAATTCAGCTGTTCTCTCGCAGTCTGAAACGCTGACGTCTGATTGGTTGTTTCCAGGTCGAAGCTGCAGCTGCTGGAGTGGGTGAGCTCCGAGGCCGTCACCACCATCCTCCACAAGCTCATCGAGATGCGGATGGAGCAGCTGTGCCGGGGCGAGTACGAGCGCTCCTTCCTGCTGGAGTTCCAGGAGGTGAAACATCTGCAGCATCTGTCCACGCTGAAACTCGCTGTCCCTGCTCTTTATTTACAGAGTGTGTGTGTGTGTGTGTGAGCAGTGGTTGGAGCTGGTGCTGGGCTGGCTGGCTAAAGTGTTTGCCAGTGAGGCGGACAGGGACGGCGCTTCGCTCCTGGCGGCCCCCGGCGGTCCCGGTGTCCAGGTGGTCCCGTGCGGCGGCTCGGTGCTGAAGCAGTGGAGGTGCCACATGCATCAGTTCTTCTGCAGGATCTATGTCAACATGAGGATCGAGGAGCTCTTCAGCATCATCAGAGGTGAGAGTAACGAACTCATTCATACGACAACAAAGTAATAAAGTAGCAGATAAACATGTAAATGACAGAAAAACCTCCAGTTTGATTTTTTCTGTCATTTAATTAGTGTAGACGTTTATTTTTGTAACAGATCCACAGTAAAAAAAACCTAAATGTCCTCTCTCTCTGTAAACCAGATTATTTTTTTTAACAACATTTTCTCATTTTAAACCGGTTTTGACTCTCGTGCTGTCTTTCAGATTTCCCAGAATCCAAAGCTGCTATTGAGGATCTGAAGTTCTGCCTGGAGAGAACCAATCAGAGACAGCAGCTCCTGACCTCGCTCAAATCCGCCTTCGAAAGCCGCCTGCTGCACCCGGGTCGGTTTCTGTTCGGGGTTCTTTTTCTGATCTTAGAGAAGAAAACAAATATGAGGGCGATGATGAAGGTGGAGGAGGAGCTCAGAGGAGCTTCAGGGAGGTGGTGAAGGTGTGATAGGAGGAGGTGGAGGCGGATGTTGGGGCTGATGCAGATGTTTATGTTGATTTGCTTTGGTTTCCAGCTCGTCGTGTACACGTGCGATTTCTCAGATCGTCCTCATCATCGCGATGCGTCCTGTGTAAATGTAGGGAGGCTGGTCTCTATGGTAACGTCTGTGAAACTGACTAATCTGTCCGCAGGCGTTCACACGTCCGACATCCTCACCGTTTACATCTCGGCCATCAAAGCTCTCCGAGAGCTCGACCCGTCCATGGTCATCCTGCAGGTCGCCTGCCAGCCGATCCGCAAGTACCTCAGGTGAGTCCACGTGGGCACCGACGGGATCCACTGGTTTGTTTTTTTTTGTGAGTAGTTCTGAGATCCCATTAATTATTAATGACGTGTTTAAGTATAAGATTAAAATTTGACAACCCAAGCAGGGGATCAAACGTCCGTGTCGTGTTTCAGGACTCGGGAGGACACGGTGAGGCAGATCGTAGCCGGTCTGACCGGAGACGCAGAGGGCTGCTCCGACCTCGCCTCCGAGCTGTCCCGAGGAGACCCGGTGACTCTGGAGATGCAGGACAGCGACGAAGAAGGCAACGACCCCGAGGACTGGACTCCAGACCCGACCGATGCCGTGCCCGGTCAGTGAACGCGTCGCGCTGGCCGAATAGACAGGAGACCGCAGATGAAGAGAAAGATCTTACTCGTGCGTTTGTTCTCAGATAAAATGGGCTCGAAGCGCCGCTCGTCCGACATCATCAGCCTGCTGGTCAGCATCTACGGCAGTAAGGAGATCTTCATCGACGAGTACCGAGGCGTGCTCGCCGACAGGCTGCTGCAGCAGCTCAACTACAACACGGCCAGGTACGACCGCACGGCGCAAAGTTCAGAGAACGCGTTGGTTGAGAAAGCACCGACTAAGCGATCCAACCAGGACGCCCTTCGTAGCGGCTTTTATCCACACACAGCATTGTCACCTTACTCGGGTACAGTGTGATTTCATTTGGCATCTCTCACGCAAATAAATAGAAAATTATACACAGATAAATATAGAACATGGATAAAATCAAAGGTTTTAAAGCATCTTATTGTTTGTGAGGTCTGGTACGTATCATGTACATCGTTTATAACAAATCCCATCAGAGGATCTATAAATCACATCATTATAACCGCTGGGAGAGCCTGTAGGCGAACACACCCTCGTGATGTCACGTGATGTCACGCCTGTCCTGTTTGCTGTGTTTTCAGGGAGATTCGTAACGTGGAGCTGCTGAAGCTGCGGTTCGGCGAGTCTCACATGCATTACTGCGAGGTCATGCTGAAGGTAAACATCCGGAATACGGATCATTAGCCAGATATTTGAGGACCCTGAAAGGATGAATTTCTGAGAACGTTGTGGTTGCCTGATGGATGCCAGAGTGTGCGGTCTGTGTCTGCAGGACATGGCGGACTCGCGCAGGATCAACAGCAACATCCGCGAGGAGGAATCGAAGCTGAGCGAGGAGGAGCAGCCGCCGCTGCCCCTGTCGGCCATCATCCTCTCGTCTGAGTTCTGGCCCACGCTGAAAGAGGAGAAGCTAGAGCTCCCTCCTGTCATCTGCCAGGCCATGGAGGCCTACACCCACCGCTACGAGAAGCTGAAGGTGGAGTTGTCCCACTGTGACGTCTCTGCTTTGGTTCCAAGTACAAACCGAACACACGGCTGCGCTTTTATCTGCTGATTTGAGTCCCGTTTGTGTTTCAGGCCATGAGGACGCTGAGCTGGAAGCCTCGCCTGGGCTCGGTCACTCTGGACGTGGAGCTGGAGGACCGGGTCCTCACCAACCTCACGGTCTCACCCATCCAGGCTGCCACCATCATGTACTTCCAGGAGAAAAGTAGGATCCTCATTTCAGACCACTTTCATGCTGTGTAATTCTGCGACGACCCCTGATGTTGGTGGATGGGATGGTTGTGAACTAGCATCGATTGTTACTCTGCGTGGAGTCGCGGGAGATGAAGTTTGATCATTGTGTATCTGCTCGTCCTCTCAGGTTCTTGGACACTGGAGGAGCTGAGCGCAAAGCTGGGCGTCCCGAAGGAGCTGGTGCACAGGAAGCTGGCTCTGTGGCAGCAGCAGGGCGTGCTGCGGGAGGAGGCGGGCGGCCGCTTCTACGTGGTGGAGAAGGGTTCGTCGAAAGAGAAGCTGGACAGAGGCGTAATGCTGATCGACAGCGACGAGGAGAGGGACTCCAACACCGCCACGCAGTCTGAGCAGAGGGAGGAGAAGCTGCAGGTACGCACTTCACTCATCCTGCTGTTTCAGGACTAGTAATGATTGTTTTTGGGGGCTGCTGCTAACAGCTACTTTTAATATTTGAACTCTGGGACCGGATGATGTGCCACTTCTTTTCAATCGCCTTATAAAAATCACTTGATGATGAATGGCGGTCATCGTTTCCTAGAATTATGGGAGGTTTTCAGGATAACTGGTCAGTAAATCACCCACATGAATCCAGGAGCTCTGCTACCAGGGGTAACTTGCCTGGTAGGGTCTTCCCAAGGATGTTGTTCATGGGCGAGCGCCTGAGAGCCGGGACCTTAGCCAACGAGGCACAGTCGTGGCGCCGTAGGGTTCAGTGCTGTGTGAATCGCGTGGCAAAGGTCTTAGCGGTCTGGAACGGCGCCTCTCTCCTTGGCAAGCAACCCGAGTTAGCGCTTCAAGCCGACAGGTATCAGCTAGTTCTAGTTAAGTTTTAAACTCTTACAGTAAGCACACTGGGTCTCTGTCTCTGCAGCTCTTCTGGGTCTACGTCCAGGCCATGCTCACCAACCTGGACACCATGACGCTCGAACGCATCCACACCATGCTGCGGATGTTTGTCGCCACGGGACCCGTTGTCACGGAGATGGACGTGAACGAGCTGGAGGCGTTCCTGCAGAGGAAGGTCAGAGAGCATCAGCTCATAATGTCCGGCAACGTCTACAGGCTGCCCAAATCCAACTGATGACTGTGCTGCGTTCAAGTGCATCGGGATATGTGGAAGATTCCAGCGTTTGTTTCGCTCTTAGCGGGATTTCAACTGGAGCTCACACGGAGTAAATATGGAATAATTCTAACTTAAATTTCCTGGATTTTTCCATACGATGTGAAAGCAACGTGGATTTAACAAAAAAAAGGCTGTTCCACTGCAATGTTTTTTTTCAAAATAAAAGCACTTCAGTACGGACAGACTTGATGCCGCACCTGGAGATGAAACGTAAAGGTATTTGGTGAACACTGATGTGTAAAACTGGTTTATAAAAAGAATCATTTCAAAACCACTTCACTCCGTGTTTCGTGCGTTTCTTTTCTAACAGCTGCAGTTCTTCGAAGTGAAACACATTTCAGCCTCTCCCGGTTCTCCGAGCTGAAAACAAGTTTAACTATTTTGCAAACCACGACAGGAAGTTGAGTCGACAACACCTGCAGTTCCTTTAATGTCCAGCAGAGGCTTCAGCAGCGACTCCAGACTCATGTTAAATCTTTACAGCAGAAATAACGCCGTTCGCTGCTGGAGCCTTTTGGGGTATTTTAATGACATCATCTCGCCAATAATATGGCTGCTGTGAGGTTCCTGTACTGAAGGTTGCACAGAGTCTCGTCACTGCACACAGAATCACTGAATTTATTGCTTTTTATTTGTATTTGGACACATTTGCTTGGCATCAGATTTACATTAAAACATTTTGGGCTCGATCTGTAGGCTGGGCCTCACTCACACTGAAATAAGGCATACAGACAGTTTGTACTCATCACACACGTTAATGTCACAATTTAACAAACGGCTCCCTTTCACTGGTTAAACACATGTTCTGTATTAAGACAAAAACTAAACAGTGGTTTAAGACCAAAGTTAAAGGACCATGCTGGTGTTTTTAGTTCACTGCAAACACAGATGTAGAGTTTCTCCCTTTTTTTCCCACTAACATGAGAACTGGCGATTAAAGACGTGGAGCGTGACATCACTTTCATCTTCCACGTGTCACAGAAGGTAAACAGAACAAAATGGAAACAAATCCCTGCAGTTTGACTTTAGCTTCAGTGAAACCGACATACAACTATAACCTGTGATTGTGCAGGCGAGGAAAGGTCATGAGGTCATTTTCCCACTTTCAAAAACTCTGCTGATGAGGGGCAGCCAATCAGGGGAAAACAGGCTTAAACATGGGAGAAGCTATCAGCTTGTTTCAGACAGGATGAAGCCTGTCTCAAACAAGCCTGGCACAAAATTAATAAGGAATCATGCAAAGCTGCTTTAATCAAAAATCACGGAGGAAATAAGCACAATCAGTGCACTTCAACATAAAAACCGATTCTCCCTCAGGACACATTAATGACCTCTGCCACTGATCGAGGTCCCCGGCTCGAGCATCGGCACCACGTTGGTGGAAAGTTCTTTGGCTACATGTGGCCATAAACAATCTCTCTTTGCAGAGATTAATCGTAAAATAATCCGTTTAAAGGATGAAAACAGGTTGTGTTTCCTAATCTGTCATCGGTAGTGGTGATGGAGGAGGGGGGGGTATACGTAAGCTCAAGAGGTTCACACCAGCTTCCTGTTTTGTGGTGTAACTTGAATAAGACAGTGGTGCTGATTAAGCGGATGATCAAACGTCACACACCTCATAAACCAGTGTAGCTCAGTGTGAAACATTTAAGGCGAGCTCAGGAATCCACTCGTATGAATAAACACCACAGAAAATACGTTTTTCTGGTTAGCGTCCACA
>VURO01010649.1:3298-24358 GCA_015108175.1 Pelvicachromis taeniatus
TTGGTTATTCACATGGTGTTAGAAGATTGCATCACAAAAATGGCTTTTAAAATTTAGCCCTAAGGACTCGTCGGTTTACTTAATGCCTGCAGCAACTCTGAATTTGAATTTCTATTAAAATTTTTAAAAGAATATAGTAAATGTGGCGTTGCATAACTTTAAAAGGCTAAGAAACCGGCGTGACTTCCTGGTTTCAACAATCCCGATCTGTGCTCTATATTGTTAATCTCTCTCAATCATCTATCACTCTCAAAGGCCACCTAATCTTTGTCATTCTCTTCATGACCCACACACATCATAATCCCTCCCATATGGTGCGTGGCTTGGCTCAATTAACATTTCTCCGTCTTGGCTAGTGTCTGCATCAGATTGTGACTGGCTCCCACATTTTTCACTGGGGTTGGTAATAATGGTAAATCTTGTGCTCCAAAGCCTTTAAACAACTAACTCTAATCTTCTTTATGCATTAAGTCTCTTCCCCAAATATGGTACTTAGGCAGTGACCAAATCTCATCACTGGGGAGAGCACAGAATCAACACAGAATTAACAGCTTGTAGCTGCGCCTTCTGTTTACTTTCCCTTTTGTTTCTTTTCCTCCTCTTGCTTGCAAACTTAATGATTACTTTCTGATACGTTATATTACATTTGTGTATTTACAGTTCAGTCCATGTAATAAGAAATGTGGCACCAGCTCAGATCAACTACTGAAATATAATTTGATGAAGTATATATATATTCCATAAAATGTGTTGGGAGTATTAATAGAAGATTTATATTTTTATTCATTTTTGTAGGTTTTACCTAGTGAATCGCAAGCATCTTTCACATAAACAGAGAAACCTCAGTGCTCTACATCAAACAAACATAGTAGGCTGTGAGGACCTTCTCATTCATTCACAGTCTGGCATAGCTCCAGGTTGGAGTGGTGCTGGTGGTGTTGTTGGGGTGGGGGCGGGAGGTCTCTTTGGGAACTGGCCCAGGATGGGGAGAAGGGAAAAAAAAGCACAACACTACGTCATTGTGTCCCTCTGCCTGAAAAGACTCTCCTTCATGTGATTATTGCACGGTCACAAAGAAAAAAAAATACAAAAAAACTGATTAAAATGATTATTTGAAGGACACTGTCTCAATGTCAGCGGTTTTCTGGATTAAAATCAAGTCCATCCTGTTGCCAGAACCTGAACCTGGTTATTTTTCTTGCTGTCTGCACTGAAGTGAGGAAGACTATAAAAAGGATCAGCCTAAGGGTTTCTGCCTGCAGCATAAGCAGAATCTTTTGTTTTTGTGACCTCCTAGCATGCATTACCCCAAACCATTGTCTGGTCTATTAATGATGAGACGGAAGCTCAGTGATCCTGAAAATTATATCATACACAAATTAATGGTAACTATTCATAGATTGTTTCTTTTTTTTTTAAACTCTCAGGACTCACATTTGAAAGCTTCCCTACAGGAGGAAAATTTTCTAGTGAGTGCTGTTCCAACTTTTAATCGCATCTTGATTCAAACGTGTAATTATAAAAGTATAAATGATCCTTTGCAGCGCCTACATTCTGTCCCTTCATCTGTTAAACCTGTTGAGCGGGAGCACTGATTCATGCGTCATCTGCATACAAACACTTATTTGTCTTCCAATTTATCAATATTATATTTGACAACTGACAGTCATGACTGGTTTGCAGTTATGAAATGTAGATACTGAAAATACGATAAATATACACTGAGCCAAACAAACACACTGCATGGTCTAAAGGCTTGTATATGCCTGCTGCAGAAGCAAAAAGATCAATTTCATAAAAGACACACATTTATTAGCCACATATCCTGATCTTTAACCATTTTGACCTAAAAATTAGTAGTTAATGCAAAATATGTATATCACTGTTGATGTGTGTTAAAGAATACATGTTTTTATAAAATACAAACCCAAACATCAGCGTCTATGGCAGCTGAACTCCAATTTGATGCTCTGTTTGGATCTGAGGCCGTGGTAAAGATTTCCCCCCAAACAAAGAAACAGATGCTTTATTGTCTATTGCACTGACAAGCATTCAAAGCTTTTCTGACTTCCACATCTTTCAGACAATTCCTGGACTTTATGTACAACGTTAACAGTGTCTTCCAAAAAAGACAAAAGAAGCATTGAATCTTCACTTGATGCCAGCTGTTAAAGTCCTTGGACGAAGCAAACTTCAATTATTTGAGTGTTTTTGTGAGATCTTAATTAAAAAGGCTGGACTGAATTTTCAATCAAATATACTTTAGATAATTTTAAACCATTTTTCCCCCTAAAATAACCCGAGATCTGCTCTTCACTTCAGTTGTCTGGATGGTTGATGGTGGTTTGGGGAATGATAATGGGTTACTACAGCCAACCTTAAGGCCTCAGTTACACAGGCCTACGGCCCCGTGGCTAGAATGTGTGTTTTCTGATGGGTTGACGAGTGGCTGGTAGAACCTGCCGACTGTCACTATGTGAACACCAGTCTGAAAGAGGTACACAGTGCTTTTGTCTCCATTAGACTGTCAATGTCACCCATTGTTTTGATGGAAGATGTCGCCTTGCTTGGAGACACCTTGCTTGCTAACTACTCACTGTAGTGGTGAAATTTGAAAAAGTGCAACACAAACCAGAAATGAAGTTTAATTTTTAATTATATCAAAAGTTTAATAATTTACCTATTTACCGCTATGTCCTTTTACTTTGAATGCAAACAGTCAGCCTTTTTCACAGGATCACTACTCCGTAGTGAACAGTTAGCATCTTCCTTACAACCACCTGCCAACTGGCCAGGGAATAAATATCTTTCCCTGGTGACTCAGGGTTGCCAGGGGATCGCAACCATGATGCTAATAGTGAAAGATGAGAATTTTCCAGCAGACCTTAGGGAAGCTGGTGAAAGTTCATATTTTTCAGTAGTTATCAAATGATACTGACCACAGGCAGTCAAAAGCAGTCAAATCAGGTTCTTCTCCTGAAATCAAGTGATTCGTTACACTTTAAACAAATAGTAAGGCGTTATATCAAGGTGAATTGAAGGGAAAGTTAACCAGTTTTATTTCACTGCTCCCAAGCTTCAAAGAGGAAATGAATAAGCACCAACATAACAAAATAGATTTTTTTTTAATATATATATTTTCATTGTGTTGGCAATAAAGATTTCATGGCTACAGCTCATTTTAAAAAACACATAAAAAAAAACTCATTTTACAAATACATGTTGAGCTGCTAATAGGTTTGCTTTCAATTTGTCAGCTTTTAACATATCAGTGAAGCTAATTCTTTGTCATTTTTCATATACTTTGAGTCTTAAGTCTTAAAAAAGACCTTTTGTATTATACTATTAGGTGGAAATTAATAAAGAACATGTTATTAAATTTTGAGCTCTCAGATGTGAATGGAAAAGTGATTATGTACAAAATTAAAAGTCAACTGCAAATCATATGAATCAGAAAATCTTAAGAGCAACAGCCATTTTTAACTCTCGCAGAAATAGGATGATCCATTTTCACAGCCTTGTTAAAGAGTAAAAAATAATAATAATCTCCATCACTGAGGATGATGACGATGATGTTGTGATGCTGCCACTTGCTGCTGAATCCTTAATAAAGCCTGTGACATTTGATGCAGCCTCTGCACTTTAAGCAAACAAACCTCAGGATCCAGCTGGTCAGTACTCATGTGCATTTCCTATTCTATTACCTTTAAAAAAAAAACACCTTAAAAGGAAAAGGGGCATCAAAGACAGTGTAACAGAATCCACTTCTCTTCAAATGTCTAAACTGACTGACGTATCTGTGGCAGAGAATTTTATATTTCAGGGGAGTGAATTAAGGACTTTAACAGGTCCCAGCAGCTGCTCACTGAGGCTTGGTAACCATAATTAGGATTGGCACTTTCAAGCATGCTTTTAGTGACCAGGGAGTCCAGACAAGGCTCTCTCAGTTTGGGGTTTGAGGCTATGCAACACCAAAGAAAAAGGTCATTCACAATCAAGGTCTCAGGGGGAGCTTTTTAAAGGCCTTTTCTACTTCCAAATCAATCACAATTTCACAGGCAATTCTTCAAAGACTGTTTGAGAGAGCAGTGACCTATTGCCATCTGTAGCCTCAGTGTTGAAGCGGGGTCATGTGCAAACACTGGCGCCATCTAAATGGGATCTATAATTTGCGATCATTGTTAATATAATGCCTGATTAACATTTTTGAAAAAGGCAGAGCTTTCATAAATGGATTATTTTAGTCTTTGTTTTGTTAGTATGTCAAAGCTGAAAGAAACTTTGCTTACCCACAGTATTCGGCACTGGACCCCGAGTCTGTTGACACTTGTGAAGTGCAATGCAGTAGGAACAAACATTTAACCTCGAATATATTAGATGAGAAATCCTATCACTGAAGGCCCAGATGTTAAATTATTTACATTTGAAAGGCTTCAGTGAATCGAATGAGCAGGGGAATTTTCGGCAGGGGTAAGCACATTGAATCTCACACGTATCTGTTTGCACGCAGGTAGCGACAATCCAGCATTTTTTTCTGGCTTTAACCCCAATAGTTTTTAAGCTGCGTTTTATGTAACATATGTAAAAGACTGTGCATGTGCCTGGCTGGAGTAATATATGTCTATATTGCCAGCTGTGGCATGCTAGACCCGCCATCTTTCTGGAGCAGCATGATGGATTAAGACTTGGATGTTTTTCAGTATGATCTTCTCAACTCTGAAATAACCCCCTCCTCCTCCTCCTCCTCCGTGGCACTGGCACAAACACTTACTGTGGCTAAAAGTGACTGAATTTACCTTTAAAGCTACCTTTAAGTCTCAGTTTAAAAGGTTAATACCAGTGCTTTTCACCTTCATATCAACAAGTACCGTCAGACTGTACAGAGAAGTGGTGCCCTTCAAAATGTGTGTAAAGCCTTTTAATTTAAACTAATACATTAAATAATTGATTAAATAAGGACTTCTGTGCTCAGTGTATCTTTAGAGTATTTTTGAATATTATATTCCTGACTTCAACCCAGTCAGGTTTGATAAATACTAACTTCTAATACATTTTAAATAACTTCTCCCCCTTTTTCATACTTGTAAAATGTGAGTATTTTGCTCTTCACCATTACTGTAAACTCACAATTACCATTTTTTTGGGTTACCTTGGGCTTTTAAATATTTTTAAAAAGTTGTAATTGCAATATTAAAAATAGAAAAGATTTAACAAAATGCCTCATAATCATAATTTTCCATTAAAAATTGTCCACTTGACTACATTTAATTTAATAGTGAATGAATAATAAATGAAACATGTTTAATCTTATGATATAGATGTTTTACACTTAAACAGTGTTATGTTTACAGCAACTACAGTTAGCTATTTCTTCTGTTAAAGTGTTTCATGGAGAGACAATAATGAAGCCTTCCATATAAAGTGACCTCACAGACGTTAGCTTTGTGGCTTTATATGTTATCCTGGTGCTGTCATTTTTACAAGCTGCGTTTTAGAGAAAAATCCAAGCTTACCGGTAATTCTGTTCTTTATTTTATCTTATTATAATTTTCATTTTATGTATGTATTACATTAAAATATTTCTGTAACTTCTGAGCGAAAGGAGCCTAGGAAAATAAGAATTTCACTGTACAGTACAAACCAACTGTGGTTATTGACATGTGCAAATGACAATAAAATTACCAAAGTTGTCAAAAAATATCTAGCTGCAGAGAAGCACTTCACAATACTTGCCAACCACAGATGCAGGGAAACTCAGAGGAAACATTTTCATCACTACAAGTAGTTAAATGCAGATGCAAAAGGATGAAAACTAAAGCCATGTTGCTTGAAATGTGGCATTAAACTATGTGGTATTAATACTAATACTAAGTGCTAAAGTATAGCTTTTCAGAGCACGGGTGCGTTGGCAGCCAAACTTAAAACCTTTACCCCTTTCACAGAAAGTCACCTCAGATTTTGTGACTTGAATAAATGATCTGTAAATCACAAGCTGGTGGTTTGATATGTTAGGTATGATGACTGCTTCCAGTAGCAGTGAGTTGCAAAACTACAAAAACAAGATTAATAAGTACGACTGTCTTTTGATTTGGAAAGGTTTTTTTTTTTTTTTTTCCTAATTGACAAATGTGTAAATGCATAAGAGAATAAGGGATGGCTCAAATGTTTCCCCTGATAATATGTTAATGTGCTAAATGTTTAATCTGTTCTCCTTTATGTGAAAATGAACTGAACAAATGGCAAAGCTTTTATAAAAGCTATTGTGACAGCTTGTGAAATTCAGGCTCTGTAACAGGCTGAAGCCAGGAGAGTTCAACTTTTAATTTGAATAATATTAAATCCTGTCATCTCGACTGGGTCCCTTAGTAGCGTTATGTGCCAACAGTACAAAGGAAATGGGGCCATATTATGCAACTATTACAATTCAGCTGTGGTAACCTTGAATCTTTAAAAAGACACTGTGTGAATATCTATACCGAGAGAAACCAATTGATCAATAAGTTTTCAGCTAGCGCTTTGATCTGAGCTGGGTAAAACTCGTTCCATTCTTTTCTCCTTGCAGGGGGCATCTTTGAGACTCTTGAAAATGAGCCCATTAGTGTTGAAGAACTGGCCTTTAAATTTGCCGTAACTAACATAAACAGGAACCGGACCTTAATGCCAAACACCACGCTGACCTATGACATCCAGAGAATAAACTTATTCGACAGTTTTGAGGCTTCAAGAAGAGGTAAAGATCTTGTCGTGTAATTTTGAAACCCTACTTGAGGATCAGGAAGAGATTTTTGTTGAGATTTTCTTTTCTCCCCACTTTCTGTTTGATGATTTCAGCCTGTGACCAGTTAGCGCTGGGCGTCGGTGCTGTCTTTGGACCCTCTCACAGCTCATCGGTCAGCGCGGTCCAGTCCATCTGTAATGCCCTGGAAGTCCCTCACATCCAGACACGCTGGAAACACCCATCAGTGGACAACAAAGACAGCTTCTACATTAACCTCTATCCTGAATATGCCTCTATAAGCAGAGCTGTGCTGGACATAGTGCAATTCTACAAGTGGAAGACGGTCACTGTGGTCTATGAGGACGCAACTGGTAAGTCAAGATGGGAATTAATGACACAACATGAGATCCAGAGGGAAACTCGGTAACTAAAACAGCAAGAAAGCATGAAAGCACAGACTTCACTATCATAGTGAAGGGCCGTTAGTGATTTAACACAGCAGGAAGAACATAAACTTTACTTTTAAAGTATAAAAATGTGGCAACTGTACTCTACACTCAGCTGCTAAAAACAAAGACAAAGCCCAAACTTTAACAAGGTGATTAGGATCCATTTAAAAAAAAATAAGAACTACAGCTCCTGCAAGTCTTTGCCTTAGCAACCCTGTTCAATTACCTTCGTGAAGCTATTTATAGACGAGTGAATGTGCCCTGCACATGCTCTAAACATTTTAGAGGGACAACTAAGAAGAAAAGACATTAATATACTTTTTGAGGCTCGGGCTCCTGGAAACAGAAGTCAGTCCCAACAGACGGTGAGACAAAATCCTAAGAAGTGAGATTAATGCTCAAGTAACTATGATGATCCTAAATCAAGAGCATTCAATGCCACTGCCATGTACTCTCTTTTAACCTGGTTAGCTGTGCGAGACTATGTCATGGTTCTGTTACTGTGAGTAGTTATGAGAGGAGAAGATGATCAGACCTTCAAAAGGCATGAAGTTGAAGCTTTCTTTTCCAGTTTAAGAAAGACTCCATTATTATTTGTAGCATTTTCATTTTGTACTACTTTACCAAAGATTAAGAACTTAAGGTGTTAGGGCTATGGCTTCTTAACAATTACCATGTGATACAAATGTCAAATATTTCTGATTACTCTGAATCCTCCACTAAACAGTTCAAATAATTTTTACCCACCATGTAAGAAAAGACTAAAATAAGACAATTAGCAATTTTAGGTACCATTCTCCTCATTAATATAAACAGAAGATTTTAGATTTAAAGCACGAGAAAACTTTGCAGTTGATCTCTTCTATGTTTGCTTGGAAGGTAAATAAAGACCCAAGGTGATGAAAAAAGTCCATAAGAAATATATAGTCTGGAGGGACAGTGCTGAGTCTGGGCAAAACAGGCCACTAACAGGCCATCAACAACCAGCATTTGCTGATATATTAATTGCTGTGCATACAGTGCAACTCATCACCCCCATGCTAGCTGTGAAAAATAATACAGTATGACTTTCTTGGGATTATTCTGGTTTTAAATTGGACAAAACCAGAAAGCTAAGCCTGTGAACCAAACAGAGGACAGTGTCGATGTCAACATCAACAGACAGGGTGGGAGTAATGCATGCTAAATTATTTAAAATCAGGCGCACAAACCTGGTTGTGCCTTGAAATTCAAAGTTCTACACTGGCATTCTGTTTAGCAGTACTTACAACAACCACACAATGCCCGGTCTCCATGGTACTACATTCATTCATCATATAAATGAATCTCTGGCAGAGTCTGTGCAAAACTCAACTACTTGTAGACGGTTCCAACCGTAGTTGGTGCACCTTCTGTGCAGCAACACTTGCACAAATATGACCCTAAAGAGCCATCAAGTCCTCTCATTACAGTAAACCTTCTGTGTCTTTAATCTAAACTCCACATGATCCATTCACATAAACAGTTTTTGGCCACAACAAACCACAATGTGATTGGAGGAAGAAAAAAAATTAACAGTGGCTTTATGAAAACTATACATCTTCAGCTGGTGAGCACAGGGATGGATTGATGATGTGTTGTGCTCGTCTTGTAGCCAGTGATAACAGGAAGATTTGACTTTTAGGCAGAAGAATGGATTCTATTAAACAGCAGCTACATCTGTGTAAATAATACAAGATTAGGTTCAACACCAGGATCCCTAACACACCTGAAAATTCACAAGATGAAGATTTTGCCATGGACTCTGCAGTGTTGTCAAAAACGTATGGATACGCCACAAAATAGCAGTACACGCAAGCACTCTTAAGACTGAAAGCCTTTGAACATTAACTACTACTGCCCGTCACCCCTCCCAGGGTATGGGCCGCCAAATTGAACATTCAGAATGGGGGAAAATCCCCCAAACATGAGCTACAAAAGCTAAAAGGGGTGCCACTAAGGTTTGAAAATGCAAGGTGCTTAAACCATTAATTCAGGGCCTTAGTCCTTTTTAAATGTTAAAACTGGAAATTATGAAAATAAAAAAATCGGTCTTGTTTATAACAGAATGTATTTATATTCGTTTTAACTTCATGGCTTTTTCCTCGTGCGCCACATAGCCACACGATTTCCATGTTTCCTTTTAAATCTGTCCGTTTAATACTTCAGTGCACTTCATGTGTATCACATCAAATGTATAAAGTTTACCAGCTCTAACTAGCAGCTGCCACTTAAGAAATAAGCAGTATGCACCATTGAGAGTGCACTTAAAGTGTCAGTGTGGCGTACTGCTCGGTGTAATGATGCTGAAGTTCTGATTGTTGGTATGTTTTCTGTAGGTTTATTTTACAGCTTTAGGTGAAAACCATATACATTAAAACACAGATTCGAGCTTTAAGACTAAAAGGCTGCCAAGAAACTGAGATGAGCATTTTGTCCATCTTGACACATTTTCTGAAAATTAATAGCGTTGCCCAAGTGAAAGCTATACAATATATGATCATATATATGCAGTTGTCCTGGACTTTAACCTCATGGAAAATTCTACTATGTGTGACTAAAATTTGGCTCCAAAAGCATCATGGCCCACTTCAAAAATGAGAAATCTTCTGTGGCCCACCCAAACTTTTTATCACAACTCTGATCATTCTGCTATGAAATATTTTTGTTAGTATCGTTAACAGCTTTATTCCATACACCTGAAAGCTATTTTAGTCCTTTGCCACCAATGACAAGATATAAAACAAGTCCAGGATTAAAACAGGTCAGAAAATGCAGAATGTGATTTTTAGTATACCGTGGCTTTGTTAGTTAGGCGTTTCTTTTTTTTAAATATTTAACAGAAATGTAAAATCAAACTACCAATTATAAGGTTTAAAGTTATTTACATTTTATAAATTGCCACTGTGTTTTGACTTTTTAAAAAATGTAATAAAAAAACAACAACTAAAAAATTAACCATGAACACGAGTCACCTTGGGTACAAAACTTTGGGTATTACTGATTGTCACTGAAACTTCACTATACACTATAATGAATGGCCAAGTTTAGTTGCAGCTATTTAGATATGCAACACAGCAATCCATTGACAATTAGCCTTTATCACTAATCAAACACACAACTGACAAAAGAGAACATCGTACTTTCTGCTTGCTGCCAAACAAGTGCGACAGGCTGTCACAGAGCAAATCCACTCTCCATCTCCATAAGCGTCACAAACTGTAACTCCAAACTCCTTTGCACAGCAGAAAAATAAAAGAACAGCTTTCTTACCTGGAGGACAGGTAAGGCAGACTGCAGCACCTTTTCTGGTTAGCAGGTCCGTTCAAACCTCTGGTAGTTAGTAAGATGACAATGTAGTGTTCAGTTTGAATTCTGTTGTCTTACTGCAGAGGAAAATTATCACAACTGGCATTGTGATAATTTTCACCATTTCTTCAAGTATGGCTGAAAAAAGATCCTCTGGCTTCTTTTCCCGACATAAGAGGATCCAAAGTGGAGGAAGCTAGTTTATGCTAATGATGTCTAAAGAAAAGTAAAATCCAAACAGTAATGACCAAAATGCTTATACCACGTATATATTCGCACTTTCAGTTTGAAAATCTCTGCAGGAAAAAAAAAAATTTTCATGCTGATGTTAGCTTTGTTAATTTAAGGTTGTAAATTCCCAATGTGACCGCTAGAGGGCACAGAACACGTTACTACTTCCAGTCGTATCTATGGGAGAAAACTGTAGAGGGCCAGGAGTGACAACATGAATGAATTAAATACGCCATTAAATAAATAATCGAATGTTTCATTAATTAATTAAAACTGGAATTAATTAATTAAATAAATAAATATTTCAATAATTAATTAAATGTCCATTCATTTCATTTAAAACATTTAATAAATTATTATTATTTTTTTTTAATTTAATTAATAAAATGTCCATGGTGCAGTGTGAGGTGGTTTATACCCTAAGAAATAAATCCCTTCAAATCCCAGAGGAGACACAAACTGCAGCAGGAAAGCCTGTAAAAATGTTTTAAATAATATGTACAGACCAGAGTTGTTCAATTCATATTTCTTTAAGGCACTTACACTAATGTTAAACAATCTGCACACTGATGATATTTGAATATTAATAATACATTTTAAAAAAGCATTTCCTGTTGCAAATTATACATTTTCAGTATTATTTATGAATTAATTTATTTACAAAGACATTTGTAAATACAGTACAATGCATGTTGTTATCAACATTCATTTAAACTGCCCGGTAAGCACCAATGACTGTACTTGTGGGAACTATTTTAAGGCTACATGACCCATGTGACCCCCAAATTCTCAACCCCCACTGTCACTACCCTAACTTACTCATGGGTTCTGGTTATCAGGGTATCTGGTAGAGGTGGGAATCACCAGACACCCCACGATACGATATTATCACGATACTTACGATACGATATTATTGCAATTATTTTTATGTTTTGCGATATTCTGAGTATTGCAATACAACATTTTGTGATTTATAACTTTTTTCTGCTTCAGATTCTGTCCATAATAACAAAGTCTCACACTCAGTCTTTCTCTTATTTCAGTCAGTTTTATTGCTGACAAACTGAACCGCTTGTATTACAGTCTAGTCCAACTTAACTGAATGCAACCATTTGAGGACAACTGTACAATTATAGCTACAATGTCTCCTGTGGTCGAGCTCAAGATTGGGTACGGCGTCCGTGAAAAAACGGCGTGATGGTATCACATACCTGGGTTCCAGCATCTTTAGCCCTCGTTTTCCACAATGTTGTAAGGACGTAGGTCTTTGCAGATGAAGTACATGATAGATTGTGTTATTTTCTTAGCTCGCCCTGAATTGTGAGATAGCTTTAGTAAGATAAGAGTGTCCATATAAGTGATTTTTTTTTTTTTTTCAGTTGAGCTGATTTAGAGCTAGCTTTGCCGTCCACGGTTAATGTTATTTTTGGATGGTGGCGTGTAAGATGGGCCCTCATGTTCGTAGTATTCCCAGAGTACTTTATTTTCATACGACACACCTTGCAAATCCTGTGTGTCTCATCCATCTCATTTGTCCTATCCTTGTTAAACAATCCAAAATATGTCCAGACGTTTGATTTACACGCAGATGGTGCTTTCCTTATTTCTTTCTCTGCCTCCATCTTTTTGATCATCTTTCCCACTTGCTAACCTAACCTCTGCTGACCTCACTAGAGAAAAAGCTCAACAGCACCATCTGGTGGACTGGAAGTTTTTATAATAAAATATCGATGTCTGCTGTCCCTGTATCGATACATTATTACCAAACAAAATATTGCGATACTATGCAGCATCGATTTTTTTCTCCCACACCTAGTATCTGCCACTAGGGTATCTGGCTTGAAAATTAGTGGCGATATCAACTAACAGCTTGCATGGTCATTGCCCTCCAGTGGTCACAGGAAGGAGCAGCAAAATAAATGTGTCTTTAAAAAACACAAATTAACATAAACTTACGCCACAGCTTCAGTCTTTGAATTAATTATTGCAAGCGTGCAGGCTCACTGATGAACCGCAGCAACATATTTGTCACGTTCCGATTATATTGTTGCAGTTCATCAGTGTGACCACTAGAGGGCAGGGAGAATTTGGGGTTGCAATAATTAAAGACGACCATCTTTGAACAGAGGCGTTGGCTTACGACTTCCATCTATAATCCAGTTTTGAGATCCCTTCCCAGACGACTTAACGCCCACTCACATCATGGGCCTTCTGACCTCAGGAAATCACATCATAGGGTGTGACTAGGTTTCACAATGAGCTCACCCGAAACCTTGGCTGTTTGTGACCTACACTCATTTTCACACCTTGGCTCGTGTGATTAGGTAGAGGATCATTAGGGGGTCCATTGTCCCTCTTGGGTGGTCACTCCCATCTGGCTTAAATCTGGGACTCTCCACCATTTGACCTTAAAACTGAAGAAGCTTCTCGGATGGGAGGTGAAACGTCTTCAAGCAACTTAAAGAAGTCCAGATGCTTTTCTTTCCAAGCTCCTTAGACCATAATTGAACACTGAAGAACTATATAGTTTGAAAGGATATGTAGCAATCCCTTTTTTTTAGGTGTGTGTAGGCAACTCCTGGTCACTTTGTGGAACTGCAACTTTAGCCAATATTCAAGATTCTTTTTCTTGAATATAGTGCCAGAACAGGCATAAATTTAAGCTTCTGGCAAATTCCAGTAACTACATACAAACAAACGAAACAATGTTTTATTGCTGACGTTGAAAAATGTCAGTCCTTCTCTGTTTTTGCAGAGAACAGCATTATACCGCTTGAAGTAGCATTCCCACAGTTTGAGGAAACCAGGCTGTTGAAAACATATTTGTTTTATATATAATGGCTGCCATTAGCTGCCAAATGTTGTGGTGGGATGCAAAACAATGAGATTAAATGTTAAATTCTTCCTGCTCCTACGACATGACAACATAGAAATGTTGAAATGATGGATTTCTTTAAACATGGTTTCATAGTGTTTAAACATGGTGTCATATAAAAGGCCCCCGAGTGGCGCTGTGATATGAAACAGGTGAAAATGCAGTGACCTCAATCAAGGCTAATTTCTTATTTTGCAATTTTAAAGAGAATAATCTGGATTTTAAGCGCCTTGAGGCGAATGTTGTGGTGAATAAATATAATGGAAGTGAACGGAATTGAATATGAACTAACATTGTGTGACTTCATCCTTTGCCTTCTTCTTCATCATCTTCTTTTAGCTACTGCCTTTTGGGTCTCCACATCAAATCATCTTCTTCCTCCATCTCATCCTGTTCCTAGCATCCTCTTCTGTCACACCAACACGCTGCATGTCCTCCTTTATTGCATCCATAAATCTTCTCTGTGATCTTCCTCTTTTGCCTGGCTTCAACATCTTCAGTATCCTTTGCTTAGCATATCCACTGTCCCTCTTCTGCGCATCTCCAAACATCTCCACAGAATTTTATTGAATTTGGCTTGGTAGCTTTGGCCTTGGAGGATGAATTTGAGTTTTTATTTACATCATATGAGTAATCTTGTACAGTTAAAAGGCTCCAGGTGGGAAGTTTCCATTAAAAAGGTGACTGATGTGTTTAATAATTGCCTCCTTGTCTTTTGATTCAAGGCCTGATTCGTTTGCAAGAGTTGATCAAAGCTCCATCCAGATACAGCATTAAAATAAAGATCCGACAGCTGCCCACAGGAAGTAAAGATGCCCGTCCCCTGCTGAAGGAAATGAAGAAAGGGAAGGAGTTCTATGTCATCTTTGACTGCTCTTACCAAACATCAGCTGATGTTCTCAAGCAGGTGAATAACATGCACTTCTGCCAGTTTGTGAGCCACTGAGGGTTCAGCCACTTGATACGTAAAGTGAAAATGTAATCAGATATCTAATGTGGGTTTTCTTTCTTCAATGGAAAAAAAAAAAGCCTCTAAATCTCTTTTCTGAATTGCTGTTGGTTTAATATTCACTACGTGCAAGATTAGTGCACTTCTATCCCCTTCAGAAATCCTATGTTCATTACCAAATCCAAGCAGAGCCTATTTCTGGGCCAGACGTGCACATTTAGAACCAACAGCTGCTCGGAAGATTAATTGAAGACACTTCACTAACATGAGCAAATTGTGACATGCACTCACTCGCATAGTTGCTAATGTGAGCCATGCGAGCAAAGAAATATGAGACAATTCAGGAAATGGACGGAATAAATAATTTGCCGCTTGCTGTGGTTGTGGCTATGGTTGGTTGGTCTTAGGAAGAAGATTATTTATTGTGGCTCGAACAAACCTCCACTGTACCGTTAAAGGGAATGCTCTCAAATACTTTCTTCCTCTCTGTTTAGATTCTGTCCATGGGAATGATGACTGAATATTACCACTTCTTCTTCACCACACTGGTAAGAGAAAAATCTTTAACATAAGAAACTTTTTTTGATCATAAGAACTGTGACTGTGACTTGATGCCACATAACTACACACTGCCGGCCTGCCTTAAGTCTGTTTTTATGCTACACAACTGAGTCATGCAGAGGAGCCTGCACATCTGTGGTTTGTTTTATAATAAGGCTGCTGGGTGCTTTCAGTGCCCTTGGCATAATTCCATGTTATTACCTTGTACTCATATTGTTCCACCGTTTTAATCAAGTGTCAGTTTACTCTTTCTCGTTAGTTCACATCTATATCCTGGTCTCATATTCACATTAGGAGTGAAGCCAGGTTTAACAGAAAGGAGTACATATAGTGGAGGAGTAGAAATACCTGAGTCAACCATCCAAAGACACTGACAGTGTGCAGGAGAGGTCAAGAGGAGAGTGCAGGCAGGGTAGAGACGGGTTTTGGCAGTTATCTGTCACAGAAGGACAGTAGCAAGAGTGAAAGGGAAGGTTTATAAGATGGTAGTGAGATCTGCTAAGATGTATTTGGAGATTGATGCACTATTGAAGATGCTAAGATTTTCATTGGGAGTGACGAGGATGGACAGGACAAGAAATGAGCATGTCAGACGGACAGCTCAGGTCGAGCAGTTTGGAATTAGAGAGGCAAGGCTGAGATGGTTTCTGACATGTGCAATGTAGGGATATATCGGACACAGGATGTAGAAGAAGCCCACAAAGAAGGTTAGTGGATGTAGTGAAGGAGGACATGCAGAGGGTTGGTGTGACAGAGGAGGATGCTGGGGATAGGATTAGATGGAGGCAGATGATCGCCGCTGAAAGAAGAAGATCATGTCATGTCATGTCAATCCCCTTAGGACCTGTTCTCCCTTGATTTGGAGCCGTACCGCTATAGCGGGGTCAACATGACGGGGTTCAGACTGCTAAACATAGACAATCCTCACGTGGCTTCAGTGGTCGAGAGATGGGCCATGGAGCGACTGCAGGCACCCTCCAAAGCTGAGACTGGAATGATGGAGGGGATGATGACAGTAAGCCTTGTTTTACCTAATGCTTTCCATATTATTGATAAAACTTCCGAATCAGCACATGAAAACAGACATTTTTGTTAACTTTGTCTCTAAATACTATACCCCACTGTCAAATAACAATGTAATAAAAAGTCAGACGTGTAAATGTATCTACTAAAGCTAAATTTGGAACACTGCATGAGATCTTTAAAATGTTTTCACTAGCTCTCGCTGCATACACTTGGGTCAAAATAGAGAAATTTTGTGAATTTTCTAAAGCTGCTGCTGTAGCTTTGAGTGTGCTTGCAGAAATGAAATGTTGGTGTTCATGTACATAGACAGCCATGGTGTGATAACTGGATGACATGTGATTTGCAGTCCCCATTAACAGAGGATGATGGCCACATTTCTCTTTCAGACTGAAGCAGCTCTGATGTATGACGCCGTCTACATGGTGGCTGCTGCCTCGCAACGCACCTCTCAGATCACTGTCAGCTCCCTTCAGTGCCACCGACACAAACCCTGGCGCTTTGGATCACGCTTCATGAGCATGCTCAAAGACGTGAGTCTGCCTTATGAATGTGTGACACCCGGCACTCCGTCCATTCATCTGTCCTTTTCATAGCCCGCCGCCTCTGTGTCTCTTGCTTTTGTGCAAGAGCAGAAACAATAGAGTTAGGAGATTAGATCTGGTGAATGAGCAACGAATGTGTGGTGATTATATTGAAAATAATTTTTCAAGACACGGTGATTGACGTCATGCGTCACATGTTGGTAGTCTTGTAAAGATTTAGAGAAATGCTGCTCCTTGTATGAATGTTTAACGAAAACAGGTAAAGACAGTGCAGATTGGAGACGGCTTCTTATGATCTAATAATAATGCAAAAATGATAACAACTGAAGACTCATGCTAAGGATCATGTAGCACGCTTCTTGCTCTGTTGAACATGAAAAATATTTCTGCATGAATTGTTGATCTAACAGCAGATTAAACGGAAACACAATGAGACAAACACTCGGCAAACCCTGACAGGTTGAAAAAACATGCTGCCTGCTGTAGAAGCAGCCTTTTTCATCTGTGTCAAGATATATTCATCTCACTTTAATAAGCCTTCTTGTTATTGCACTCTCTAATTAGATCTTTCTTTAACCAATGAGTTCTTCTTGTTGTGAGGACAGAATATTGACAGGAACAAGCAAAGCCAAATAACCCAGACTGCAGAGTGTAAATGAATGAGACTTTTAGCTGTATGGTCTTTAAAGATACTGTCTGTAATTAGACTTGAGAAAAGTATTTTTACTTTTTTGTACTTATGATATCATTTTCTTGTCTACTGATGACTGCCACTGTAATATAAAAAACCCAAACATCCTAAATCGAACATTGTTTTTTTTAGTGCAGTGCTTTCTTTTTACTGTTCTCCCTTTAACAGCAAATTGTGCATACAAAACACTGCCAGCCAATATTTTTACTGCCATACTATATAGAGTTTCAATTTACTGGTAAAGCTTTCCTACTAGGGTCCTCGGCTATGGTCGTGAACTTGGGTAAGTGATTGAAAGGATGAGACTGGAGATACAAGTGGCACAACTGAGCTTCCTCTGAAGGGTGTCTGGGCTCATCCTTGAAGGTAGTTTGAGGACCTTGGTCATTTGGGAGGTACTCGGAGTAAAGCTGCTCTCTTCTTACAAAAACGAGAGCTGAGGTGATTCAGGAATCGTACGTATCCTAAGTGAGGGGTTCTGTGAATAACCGAACAAAAAAAGACGCAGATGCTGGAAAGATTAACTTTACCAGCTGACCTGGGAACACCTGGGAAGGAGTGTGGAATATACATGTTGTGGATGGGGAAAAGACGATCTGGGCATTAGACGATGGCTGGATGAATGAATTGATAGAAACTTAGCACAAAATGTAAAAAAATCTGTTTTGGCAATAAATCCTATATCAGGGGTGGCCAACTCCAGGACTCTAGAGCCAGTGTCCTGCAGGTTTTAGATATCACCCTGGGTTAACACACCTAAATCAAATGTGTTCATTACCAGGCCTCTGGAGAACTTCAAGAAATGTTGAGGAGGTAATTTAGCCATTTATCAAGGCCTGGAGTTAGCCACCGCTGTCCTATATGGTTGGATAAAGAAGATTTGGCAAGTTTTTCATGGGTGCAACCCACATGCTCAGCTCTGCTGCTTAACCCATAAATGCATTTTCCTTACAAATGTGACATCGTTTAATTGGAAATACTGTAAACAGACTTTCTAGCTGTATAAGATTTATTGCCAGGAAACACTGTTACAACAAAGAAATAATCGACCTAACATAAATTTTCGTACTTTTTCTACTAAGTTTAGCTTTTAAATGAGTCATTAATGGAAATCCAGAAAAAAACAATCTTGCAAGGAACTGAGGAAAGCTGGTTGTAAATACTGTACATCTATCATATTTTGCTCATAACGCTCATCTTATTATCAAACATAAGTTCTGCACTGATATGTAATATACTGACTATGTGTCTGGTGGAGCTGACAGTAGCGTGGTTATCTGGAGAAAGCTTAAACTGAATATTTGGAGAATTCAAAAGAAATGATGTCTTCATCTTGCAATAGACCTGCCATTATGCCTCTCCTTATTCCTGTTACAGCTTGTATGAGAGGCACTCTGATTTAGTCCATGATGCATTACCACACAATAATTATGTAACTCTGACAGTAATCAAACCAGACGTGATGGATGCAGAGCTGAATCATTTATAGCAAGTCATTTCCAAGCGTCTATAAGACAAATTGGATACCTTAAAGGAACCAGTAGCTGCCTGCACATTCACAAATAAACACAACATTTAGAAAGTTATCATGTGTACATATACATGTCGATCTAAAACTTTAATGGTGAAAAAGTTTAACATATGTAGAAATATATTTAAAATACGTAGCCATATTAGTATGGTCCTTTTAGACTGTATTCCAAATTAAGAACTATAACTTAACAGCATTAGCTGATGGGCCCTTGAGCAAGACATTAAGTGCTGTTCAGTAGCTCAGCCTACACTCTGCTCTTGTGGGGGTGGAAAGGTAAACTGACAAATCTGCCTGCAAGACTCGGTGCTATGCAACACATTTAACAGGGAAAGTTAAGTTTTATGAGGAACTAACTGTTCAAGAATATTAGGGGCACTTTGAATACAGATGGATGTGCTTGGGTCTGATTTTAGATACAGTATTGATGTGGAAAAACAGAAAATAGGCTTTTTTTTTTTCTCACGGTTTCCTCTCATGTGGTCATGGCTATTTAATGGCGACAGTGTTTCAGACTTTTGGTTTCTTCTGGATTCCTCCATCTGAAAACATCCTTATCGTTATCATACATAGTATATGAAAAATAGGTCCACTTGGTTACACTCAAGAATGTGAAGGGCAGATTAGAATTCGCCAGTAAACATCTAAAAGAGCCTTCACATAAAAAAAAAAAATTTCTGGACAGATGAAACCAAGAGTAACTTGTACCAGGATGATGGCAAAATATGGAGAGATGGTGGAGGTTTCTCTGGCAACCAGGCCAGTGATGTTTATTGATGATGTGATTGAAGTATAACAGGCTATATTCTCTGCTCAGGTTCAGACATCCATGCGGTTAAGGGTTTTCATTCAAGCATTAAAAATAGTCCTAATATTTAAATATTGTAAGTCTGTCCAGTGTTTTTGAGCCTCTGAAAATAGGGGTACTATCTATAAAAACGGCTGTATTTCATAAACAGCTGATACAATATGTTTGTTAAATCCCTTCAATTACTTTTTTGTCTCTTCAATTTAAACTACAAAACAAAGTGTCCTTGTTCAACAAAATATAGACTTAACTGCATATAAACTGCAGTCGTGGAAACACATTGTCAAGAGAGAGAAAATCTGATTGGTGAGGACTTAAAAAGGAGAATTAATCAAAAGAATAAATCTGGACCGAGGGGTCAACAGATCTCACAGATGTGAGTGACGACACTGTGGAAAGCAGCCCTATCAAAGGGCAGTTTCATTGAATGATACCCTCTAACCTTCTATATGTATAAAAGAAACGGATGTTTCTCGTGACGTGATCGAGTTTAATCTGAAATCTTACATTTATGTGTGATTCCTGACGTGGAATCGTAGCCTCTGCAAAATCAATTTCATTTTAAGTCTAAAGCTTGAGAATCAGTGTACTGCTTCAGAATGATGACATTGGATTAAATTCTTTCTTAATCCTGTTTTGTTTATTGCTCGTTGCGTGTACTAATGGCTCAAGATAAATTTGCTTTGGTTGCAGTTGACTGAATGGAATATTTTTCACTTTAACAAAATTGACTGATGTCTGTGTAAAGGCTCTTCGATGATCAAAGTCAAAGGCTCGATGTGGTTTTGCATCACTAAATTCACCTGTATGCCATTTCTAGCAGAAGAGATTTTAGAGTAAATTGAGTGTGGGATATTTTGCAGTACCATATATCTTCCTTTAGCCAGGGCGCTTATTAAAAAAATTACCCGGCCGGCCCGGCATTTAAAAGAGACCGGCGGTTGTTGGAGACCGGCTCTTATTCCCTTCTCAGACAGAATTGTTGCAGAAGTGAGAGGGAAAGAGGACCCAGGTGCGGTTTTTAGACTGAGGTGAAAAGACAGTGCGTTTACTTACAGTGCTCCAACAGTTCACAAATAATGCAGTTCCCAATTGTGCTCCTCCTTTGCTCCCGAGTGTCTCCTTGTCTGTGGTAGCCCAGTGCACGAGTGGTGCTCCCCGAAACTTCTCTCCCCCGACTCTCCAGGAGAGGAAGTAAAAGACCAGAAAATCACAGTTAGCAGGTTTGATAGCCGACAGTTCCTGTTCAGTGTAATAATCCCACTTCTACGGTTGCCGCGCATCCATCTTAAATGCTGCTGGTCGTAGATGACGGATGATTGGAAACAGCTGGCCGAGTTATGAGACGGGGG